>PVHY01001891.1:0-141778 GCA_004024945.1 Uropsilus gracilis | reverse complement strand
AAAAAAAAAAAAAAAAAAAAAGAATGCTGACTCCAGAGCACAGGTCTGGACTTAAATCCTAGCACTGACATGTTCTAGCTGTGTGGCCTGGGGAAATCTCTTCAGCTTCTTTTTTTGTTTTTGAGACTAGGTCTCACTATTTTTGCCCGTGGAACCGCAGGCTCACGTTGCCCGGGGTACCACAGACTCAAATAATGGGTGGGTGCACCACCACACCCAGTTATTTTTTTTGGAACTAGGTCTCACTACGTTGCCCCTAGTGGGACTCAGTCGTGATCCCTGGTCCCCACTATGGCTTCCTGGGCTGCCACTTACAGGCATGCGCCACCATGCCTGGCCTCTCTTCAGCTTCTGAGCCTCAGTTTCCTCATCTGTAAAATGGGGATGAGCATAGTGCTCTGGCTGAAGGTTCACTTTGATGACTCAATGAAATGATGTACTTCTGCCTTCAGCACAGTGCCTACCATTGCAGGGAGGGTATGGGCTCTGCAGTGTGCCTGAGGTGCCGCCCACAGGTAAGAATACTTCTCGAGAGCAGAGATAAGCCCCAGCAGTGGGCTTCAGAGCCCAGTATAGGAACAAAGGATGCTCAGAGGGTCACAACATACCTGAAAAAACTGAGGCTCCAACCCACAGGGATGGCAGCCAGCCTGGCTTACAGCCAACTCCCCACCCATCTCCCCATGAGGCAACGGAGACCCCAGGGGGCAACCTACCAGCAGACTTCGGAGTGAACTTGTCTCGGTTGGCGGCACACACTGCCAGGAGTCTGTAGCCAAGGTCCAGGTCGAACCCTTGCTGAGCTGCTACCCGGCTCACCACCTGCCAGCAAGAGGGAGGAAGGGCAGGGGTGAGTTATTGCCTGTGTCCAGTCTCTGAGTTCAGAGTGTGGATACCCATTTTATAGGTGGGCCAGGTGAGGCTGAAGGGCTCAGTCAGGTCCCCAAGATTAGGCAGAGCTGAGAAGTATAATATGTTTTGTTTGGTTACTCTCCAACCACTGAGAAGTACCTCCTCATGAGTCAGGTCTCGGGATCCCAGCCCCTGTCCTCAGAGCCTCCTAGTCTGGTGGTGGGAGGGCCAGACCCCAAAGCCTAGGCCAGGCTACTTTCAATGGCTCATATCTGGCCACAGTCTAGAAACAGGTTGGGAGTGCAGCATCAGTACCATGTTTGCAAAGGCTCCAGACCAGGTTCTCTGTTCCATCTGTCTCTCCCATCCCTCTCCAAGTCTCTGGTCCCCAGGAATTCTTTCATGCCAGCTGCCCCTCTTCCTCTATCACTGAGCTCCTTCACTCACCTTCCATGGTGGGGTGATGACTCCCCTTACTACTGTAGGAATAGTCCTTGCCCAGCAAGACCAGCCCCTCGCAAGCCAGAATCTCCATGGAAGAGAAACACGGATGGAGAACTCTCTGCTCCCACATAGACACATGGAACTGCTTGCTGGACGTCTGACTCTTCCCCAGGCAGCCAACTCTCACTATCCTTGGTGCTTAGCTTCTCACCTCAGACCCTGCCCAGAAGTTTCAGGATTCTCATGCTTAGCCTGGGGTCCTTCTCCCACACTGGTGCCACTCAGTACCCAGGAACTTCCTCAGGAGCTGGCGGGAGCTTGTCGACAGTTATGCATGTGGACCCCGGCACCCCACTCGTGTGAGTCGTGAACCTCAGAAGTAAGACCCATAAGCAGGAGAGGCCAGGGATGGGAGGGCTGTCACCCCTTTGGGCATGGTGTGGGACAGGGTGCCACATGGCCCCAGGAATGTTTCTGCAGGGTCACACCCATCTGGCTTCTCTCCTTCATTCCCAGGTGTCCTGACACTGCTAGATCTGCTCCCTCCTGCCCGCCTTCCTCATTAACAACAGCAAAATTAGGTTTCCTTATTAAGAAGGAAGGACCTTGGAAAATGCAGTCGTTTCAGAAAGCAGCTGGGGTGGCTATGGTTGACTGGGAAAGCAGTGCTCCCAGATGTGGTGGGTCCCTTCTTTGGAGAAAGGGAAAACTCAGCATCAAGTCCCTAAGAGACCACCAGTTCCAATCCAATCCAATGTGAGATCTTGGGAGGGGCCTCTGCCTGCCATGGGGTTTGGATCAGCCCCTGTGACCATTGGAAAAAAATTCCCACTATCTGCTTTATATTTAGGGGTTTGTTATAAGACCTCTAGGGTTTTTTTTTTTTTCCCTTGCTATTTCTGCCTATGGAACTGCAGGCTCATGTTGCCCAAGGTACCACAGACTCAAGCAATCCTCAGCCTCAGCTTCCCAGGTAGCTGGGATTACAGGCGCACGCTACCACACCCAGCTATATTTTTTTGGAACTAGGTCTCACTACTTGCCCCCGTGGGACTTGAACCGCGATCCCTGACCCTGGCTGTGGCTTCCTAGGCTGCCACCTACAACAGGCATGCTCCACCATGCCCGGTCAAGACCTCTAGGGTTTAAAAGGGTAGAAAAACATTCATCTAGTCCAATCACCTCATCTAGAAAGCAGGTCCATGGTGTAACAGGGAGGAGCCAGGGAAGCCCCCTTTTCAGGACCAGGAGGCCTTAATGGGACCTTCTTTAAATGGGGCCTTACCCCCTCCCTTCCCCTGGGAACTCTGTACAGGGAGGAAAAAGAACTCTCAGAGTAGAATGTTTACTCAGTTTGCCAGCTGCAAACAGAAGGCCCCAAACACAGAAGCTTCCTGATCTCCCCAGCCTCTTTCCCATCTGCTCCTTTTTGGGCCCCCCACCTGCAAAACACACACACCATGTTCGAGTCTGAGACCCCCACGGGGTTGATGAATGGGGGCATCCTCACTGCTCGTCTCACTGAGCAAGCTGAAAAACCAAGGCTTCTAAGGTTCTTTAGGGTCTGTTGAATATGTTAAGTCTCTAGATAGATACCATGTGGAGTCGGGAGAAGGATGCCTGGCGAGCACTGTCACGTTAGCTCAGATGTTGATTATGGAGCCTTCCTTCTTTGGTAGGAGAACCTTGGGGTGGATGCAGGTACATAGGTTTGTTTGGACAGGTGATTCAGAGGTTGCGTTGTGTGGGATGCAGCAGGTGGTGCATTGAGGATGGCTCCCAGGGAAGAGGATGAGGTAAAAGCTCTGTAAGCAGCGAAGTACCGAGTTC
The DNA here is from genome assembly GCA_004024945.1 of Uropsilus gracilis. Classification (NCBI taxonomy): domain Eukaryota; kingdom Metazoa; phylum Chordata; class Mammalia; order Eulipotyphla; family Talpidae; genus Uropsilus; species Uropsilus gracilis. The sequence continues at coordinate 138,652 of PVHY01001891.1, read as the reverse complement.
CCTTAAGAGAGTTCTCCATAAGGTGGTATTACTAACTTTGTTTCACAAATGAGGAGAGTGAGGGTGATAGCAGCCCACAGTTACAGAGCTTGTACTTGGGGGGGGGGGCAAATCCCCGAGATTACAATGTTGTGAAATTTATATATAAATAATAATAATAAAAAAAGAACAAAGCTTGTTCTTGAGGAGCCAGGATGACCACATAAACCTGGGGTCTTTCCATGAGAGGGTCTTTTTTTTTTTTTTTTTTCCATGCATAAAGGGTTAAGGCTTCACTCCCAAGCCCCTCTGAGAGCCTTCAGGCCCTGGGTGTGGGTAGCAAGGTAAAGGTCCCTTGGTTTGGCCAATACTGGCTACTCCAGTTGTTCTGGTTTGAAAACGAAAACAAAATAAGTAGCTAAGTTGACCAAGAGGTGACTGGTGTGTGCCTGGCACTAAGTCCCCTGAACCCCAGTGTTCAGAAGGATTGTTGGCTCCAATAGCCTCTTTTCACTGACAAGGAAGCGGAGGCCCAGAGAGGGCAGAGCTTTGCTAAAGGTGACACAGCACAGGGTGTGGCAGTGGGCCACAGTGCCTTATGTGTACCCCTGGCTTCCTCTGGCCCTGCCTGAGGATCCCCAGTCCTGTGAGGTGTTGTCTGACTGCCAGTGAGGGGAGGGTGGGGTCAAGTGAGAGGCTTGCTGGGTTTCAAAGAGGCTATTCCCACCATAGTGGTCATGGCACCCACCAAAGGTCCTATGGGTTGGAAAGACCCCTCCTCACAATGACCAGTGGTCGGTGGCCAGGATGCTGCTGCCCTCTGCTGGCTGTCTGGACCCACTCAGCTTAGCCCCTTCTACAAGGGATTCCTAAAGCTGCTCAGCTGGGCTGAGTTGAGACCTAAAGTTTGGATGGGTGGGGTGTGTGTAGAACAGGACTATAGACTAGGGAGTCCAGCCCCTCATGCTGCAGAGAGGAAGACTGAAACCTAGTGATGAGAGGGGTTTTGCTCAAGGTCGTCTTGCCAGTTAATACTAGTTCCATAAAGGGAGTGTGTGGCCCTGAAAAGCCGTGAGCCTCCTGGTCACCAGGCAGGACCGGCTGTCTGGGAGATGCCACAGAAGCCCTGTCTGTTCCCAGGGAGGGGGAGGGGAGAGCTGAACAGACAGTTCTTTCTGACTCCGACACCCTCTGAGACAGGGAGGTTGTTGGCTTGCTGGCCCTGAGCGCCAATCCTGTCCCACCTTGTGCCATGCAACCAAGGTGACCGAACCTCCGGGAGCCTTGAGTTCTTTTTGTAAAGGTGTCAGGACGTTCCCCATTTCCAGGGGTGAGGATAATGGACTCTGACAGTTCTTTGTGTCCCAGTTCTGTCTCCATGGTTGGGTGCATGGTGTAGGGGCCAACCTCAAGCCCCACAGGGCTCAGCCCTCATTCCCTATTGGTGGTTGCATTCAACACAGGGCTAGGCAGGTTCCTGCTGCTGCTGCTCTTTAGAGTTGGACCTGAGAATGCCTTCTGGTTCGGCCACTTTATAGCTGTTTTATCTCACCGGAGTGACCTCACTTCTTTGGGCCTCAACTGTGAAATGGGTATAAAAAGTCCTTGCCACAAGACTGCTGGGACCAGGTAGACAACTTCATGCATGCTGCACACAACCTGACACCCCCAGTTTCAGCGGGGTATGCTTTGAGGGACTCCTTGCAGGAGAGATGGGGAGGGTATTGATGGTAAGGTCCCTCGTTTCTGATTTCCTCTTCCATCTCCTGTCCTACCTGTTTCCCCTCCCCTCTGCTCCAGTCACTCCAGTCTCTTCAGTTCCCTGAGCTTATCAAGCACATTCTCCCTCAGGGGAGCAAGAAGAAGCATGTCCAGAGAGGCAACTCAGCCCTGCTGTTAAGGGAGGAGTCAGTGGAGGGAGCAGCTGGGGACAAGCTGTAGGCCCTGAGGGGAAGGGGTGGCCCAGGGCTGATGCCCTTTGCCCCACACTTCTGGATCCTGGGGTCAGAGGGTGTGAAGAGGGGTGCTGCCAGTGGGCTCTTCATGTGAGAGCCCCTCATTTGAATTGTGCTGAGTTGCTTAGAAGCAGGTATAGGAAATAAAACATTTGTTCATTTAATGCCTAAGACTGAGCTGTTTTTAGTTTATATTGTTCAAGTAAACCAGATTCAGAGGAACTTGCTCCCAGAGTCATGTGGGAGATAGTGGCAGCCTGGAGGGCTCAGTGCTATATAAGCAATATACACATAAACGTATACATGTACATATACATACACATGCTCCCTCTCCTTTGCTCTGGCTGCCTGAGTCTTCTGGCTGCTTCCTGAACAAATAAGGCCTCAGGATCTTTGCACTGGCAGTTTCTGTCACCCAGAGCACCCTTCCCTCTCAAGCTCCATGCCTGACTCCTTGAATTCAAGGAGGAAGTTTCTTTCAAGGCCTTGTACAGGGTGTCTGTCCTCATTTACTCTTTTTTTTTTTTTTTTGGAGACTAGGTTTTGCTATTTTTGCCTGTGGAACTGCAGGCTCACCATTGCCTGGGGTACCACAGACTCAAGCCATCCCCAGCCTCAGCTTTCCAGGTAGCTGGGATTACAGGCGCGCACCACCATGCCCAGCTAGCCCAGCTAATTTTTTTGGGACTAGGTCTCACTACGTGCCCCTGGTGGGACTCAAACCGCGATCCCTGGCCCTGGCTTCCTAGGCTGCCACCTACAGGCATGTGCCACTATGTCCGGCCTCATTTACTCTTTAGTGTCTCTTTCCACCACTGGAAGGCAAGCTCCTGGAGAGAGCTCTGGTGTCCACTGCACTTGGTCTTATTACTAGCACAGGCCTGGCCTACAGAAGGAGCAATGCTTACTAGATGCATGGGTGAATGATAGGGTTGTGGCAGTGCTACTCACTGGCCATCTCATATCCAACTGCTCATTCATTCAACCTGGCCAGGGCCTTTGTCTGATTCATCCTGGAGTCCAAAAAATCAGAGGTTGGCCCATGCTCAGGGTGGGGTGGTGGGGAGGTTGTGACTCTGAGCTGTGTGTGTGATTCCTACTCTCTCCTTCACTAATGGCTGCATGAGAGCAAGGGGGCTGGGAACATCTGCTGCTGCCCACGGGGCTTAGCCTGAACCAGGATCCCCACAAAGAGGATTAAGGGGGCTGGAGGAGAGAGAGGAGCTCAGTGGGCTGAAGGATAAAGAGAGCAAGGAGGTACAGGCAGCCACCTGATTTGACCTGGTGACCTCAGCCAGATGGTGCTGGTTACTTGCAAATGGAGGAATTGTGGGAGGGTCTTGGCTGCATCTCTACCTGGCATTCCCAGTGGCCATTATCATCCCCTTTAAAGGCGATGGGCACCTGGGTGTCTCCCAGGTCCACTTCTAACTGGCCAAAGTGACCTTGGGAAATCAGTTGCAAGTCTCCATTCCTTTCTCTGTCTCACTTTATTCAGTGGAGAAGACGGCCTGACCAGGATGGTGAATAAGCAGTGATGACTCAGGGAGCCAGACATACGATAGGCTAAGGTCCATGTCATAGAAGATGCACTTTGCAATGAAGGCCCATGCTATTTCCACTGTTTCTTCTGTTCCAGGTCAGGGCCATAAGCTCCCCCTGAATGGAAGTTCTCAGGAAATATGGAGCCCTTGGAATTTACTCCTGCTCCCTTGTGGTCAGGCCTCCATCTTGGCCCCTCCTCTCCAAGCTGGACTGGGGTTTGGGGGGAGGGGTAGCCAGGCTCCCCTGCAATCTATTTCCCCACAGTTCCTTCAAAGCTAAAGTTCACTAGGAGCTGCCCTCGCTGGCCACCATGGCCCCTCACACTTACAGTCACATGGCTGGGGATGTTTCTAAGCTTCAAGTTTCTTCCATCTGGCTATTGGCCCACAAACTTTTAAGCCTGGAAATCATGCTACAAGCCCTGAGCTGGGCCTCCGCCAAGCTTGTATTTTAGACCCTTACCACGAATTAATTTAACTTCTTGTAAAATTCTCTTGTATATCTGGAGCTTTACACTTGCTGTTCCATGGGCCTTGCTATCCATCGCCTATTGACAAATGCCTACAGAGGTGTAACTGACTCCTCTTGGTTTCTCATGGTTCACCCTACCTCCTGGGCAGTGAATGCTTCCCTTCTTGTGCTGCCTTGATCTTGTACATGATTTTCTCAGCCATTTCTTTTCACATCCATCTCTCCACAAAGAGGAAATTGGGTTTGGCAAAGTCATATTCATCTTTGGTTTCTCAGGACTTAGCAGAGGGGATCGTACATGATAAATGAGGGATCAGTCAATGTTTATTTGGATAGATGGATGGATGTAATAGGAACTCAATAAATGTTTATATGAATGGATAGACAGATGGATGACTATAAAAAGAGTTCAGTAGATGTTTGCCCAAATGAATGAATGAATGACTAGATAAAAGGATGACTAAAAACCCTTCAAGAGTCTCTTTGCTTTGTTTATGATGGAATAGTTACCTCCATTTGACTTAAAACTCCCTCAAAGTTGGCCCTGGGTGTATTTCTTCAATCAAGCACAGTGCACCCACATAATCCCTGCAGGTCTAGGTCTTCCCTCAGGTTTCCTGAGGGTGTATGTGTGTTGGGGTGCACAGGCAGAAAAGTCACTCTCTCAGGCACTGGTGTCTTCCTACCTCTCCCCTCCTATTTTCAGCAGCCTCCCCCACTGCCTCCCCAGGCACAAGTGCAGGTGGGGGAGGGTGTGGACTTACCGTCAAACAGCCCATCAGGCTCTGCTCGAAGGGTCGCTGGAAGGCTCTTGGGTCTCCACACCAGTCCAGCAGCTCTGTGGCAGCATTGTGGAAGTTGGCAGGGTTCTGTAAGTGCTGTGGGAAAGGAAGTAGAGGCCTGTGAGGCACTAGGAATAAGGCCAGCGTGGGGAGCAGGTGTCTGGAGTAGGGGAGACCCCAGGGCTCACTGGGCAGCAGATTTGCAGAAAGGGTCAGACCAAAGTAACAAGCTTCCCAAACCCTTTGTATTCTCCTTCCTGACATCCCCCACTCCACTCCAGTTCCTGCAAGATGGGGAGAAGTAAGCAGCCCCACTGCAAAGGTAGACAAACCATGGGCTGGTCATGGGCAATGGAAGAAGATATGGAAGTATTTCTGGATGCTGGAAGTGGTGGGAGGAGAGGCCTGCTGGACTTTGGAGGGTGGCATCTGGTTCCCATATTTGGAGATGCCCTCCTTGGTCCAGAAGAGGCTGGCCCTGGAAATCTCTACTTGATGAGCTCCCTCTGTGGCTCTGACTTCAGAGCCAGCATTCCTGCAGCCAGATAGTGCATAGGTGTGGTGGGGGGGTAGGGCAGAAAGAGGGCTCCAAGGCAAACTCAGCCTGAAGGTTTGGTGGAGAGTGGACTAAAGCACTTTGCCCCCATGACTGTCCCAATAGAGTCTAGTTTTTGAGGCTCTATGACCCTTAGTTCCCAAACCTGAACTTCCTGGGCACAGTCTAGCTTGGCTCAAGGACTGTTGGCATTGTTGGGTGGTTCTGACCTAAGCTTGAGTCCTTTTCAGTCAAGGGTTTGAGTCAACAGAGACTGAATGCTGGGGTCAAGGTCTGTAGATGCTGCTGGAGACACAGGTCACGGGGATGGCAGGGTGGCTGCGGATGGTTTCCAGAGTCACCCCTATAATTTTAATGCTTGCCTGTGGGACACAGGCCATGCTCTGAGTCAGGCTCTGAGTCCAGGAGAAGAATGAGGCTCTCAGTGTCATGGGGCAGGTGAGAACAGAGTTGGGACTCCCATGTTGTGTATGCCTGGAAATCCTCCTGCAGGACACCTAGGGGGTGAGTGTCAAGCAGTCAAAAAGGGGGTGGTGGGAGCTTCTCAGGCCCTTGTAGTTGTGGGAGTCAGGAGGGACAGGGAAGGGCACTGCCACAGGACAGCAACCCTAACATGCAGAGTCAACTTTGGAGCCAAGGCAGGGTGAGCTTTGGATGCTGCCAGGTCCCCAAATTGGGAGGGGAATGGAACATGCCATGGGAACCCCTTTGGGGCAGGAGTCTTGGGCTCACACTCCGCTGTGACCTCCTCCGGGGATTGACCTAATGTTCCCTCCCCTTTCCAAGCCTCAGTAGACCCGCCTGTAAATAGGGATTGCAGGTCACAGTTCCAGACTTGGAGGGGGAAATTTTTGTTTTTCTCACTTAGGATTAAATGAGTGTGACATGGTGGTTCATGGAAGGTAAGATTTAAAAATGGATGGGAGAAAGTGAAACAAATTGGAACTCCTTCCTCTGTGAGAGAAAGGGAGAGGAGGAGATGATATAAAGAAAGAGGGAGGCCTGTAGCGACACGACCTCTGTCACAGGGCCTTGAGACGGTGACACAAAGTGCAGGGGCCACTGGCAAGCACGTGCAGGCTGCTCCCACACAGGGCTGCCCTTAGCTCCAACTCTATCTCCCAAAAGCTCCCTGGAAGTGCAGCTGCACTCTGCAGTCTCAGTCCTGGCTCTGCTCAGAACTCTTTCTGCAAAGGCAGAGTTCCTTGCACCTGACTTGCAGAGACAGGGAGAACTTCCACATATAGAAACGTGCCCTTTGAGAGGGCAGCAGCATGTCCTCACTCACCTCTCCTCCCATGCACTCACTCTAAAATGTGCCCCTTCAGAGGCCATGGGTAACATCTGGGCTCCACGTGGAAGGCCATGCAAATTGGCTAATTCCCTGCCCAGCAGCCTCGCAATGCTAACCAAGTTATTCCATCTATTTATGTGATGTCACACCCAATTATTGGGGCACAGTCACTGCAGGCTGCTCTCAGAGCTGTCCATCCTCAGCACTCCCATCTGGCATGCTCCTTGGGGGGGGTGCTGGTCTGTTTTGGGGGGCCCCAATATTGTTCTGGAACTCAGCGTCTGGATCTTTCTAGTCTCCCTCTGGCTTCTCTATCTGCACCCCAGCCAGCTTGGCCTTTAGCTTGAGCCCTGGGTGGTCACTTGTGGGTGCAAATCCATTGGTAGAATGAAGGTCAGGCATCCCATGTGATGGCTGCTGCCCAGAGCTCTGTGACCTTGGTCACACCCCCCCCTCTGTGCTTTTGTTGCCTGTTTGATTATGAGGTGGCTGGAGTGACAGACTGAGTGATGCGTGAACTGTGCCAGGCAGATCTGGAAACCCAGCTCTGTCACTGAGTCATGCAGCTCAGGGGACTTTTAGCTTCAGGTCCGTGACACTTGCAGGATTGCTGCAAAGTGTGGAAGCAACACAAATAAATTTCCCCATTATAGAGCCAGTGCTGGCAAGGCTGTCATTCCCCTGCCAGGACCTCTGCAGGGTGCCTTATTTCTCCTCTGAACGCCTTGAAGGTGAAACAGCTCCCTGCTCATCTCTGGAATCCCAGGAAATAGTAAGTTGGCTCCCACAGAAGTGGCTGATGAGCAGTTAACTGTCCAAAGGCTAGCTTTTGATGATCTGGGGGTGGGATCACAGATTTGCTTCAGAGGTTTAGGTCTGCCCAGCTCTACAGATCTGGGCTGTATCCAAAGGTTACTGAGTCTGCTGGGGCAAGAGTGGGGCACAAATACTCAGACTAGGGATCACATTCACCAAGTGATGAATCCATCTTATCAGTCCATCAGTGAATCAAATGATCCACCCATCTACCCACTGGTCCATTCACCAAAAATTACTCAATTTATCCACCCCCAAAATGAATTGTTCTCCCCTCCCTCTCTCCCTCCCTTCTTCCCTTTCTCCTGCCTTACTTCCTTTGACTTGCCCACCTACCCATTCATCTGTTCATTACTTTATCCATACTCATTCATCTATTCACCCACCTACCATCGTCTCTGTAATTTATCCAGGTAAATCTACTTGTTCATTCATTCAGCTATCTATCCACCTGTCATCTATATCCACCCACCCATATACCTACTTAACTACCCATCCATATGCTCATTCATCCACCAATCCATCCATCCATCCATCCATCCATCCATCCATCCATCCATCCACAATCAATCAATCAATCAATCAATCAATCAATCAATCAATCATCTATCCATCTATCTAACATACTACCCTGGGCTGTGCACTATGCTGGATTCTGCTAATTTAAGAGATGAAAGGCTGCATCTTTTGTCCCACAGAATTTACATATGCTCGACAGGAACAGAGAAAGGGAAAAAGTGAGTAGCAAAGTGCCCAAGAAGTACTGGGGTTCAGAGATGAGGGGTGCTGATGCTCAGAAGGGCACCTGGGTATGGGGGAAGCTGCCAGGCAGGAATCAGCATACAAAGCCCACATGTGTGTGTGTGTCCTCTGTAGAGGGGGTCCCTTGTACAGGAAGCACTGGCTCTCCTAGTACAAAAGGGCTGAAAAGGGGAAGGCAAGTTGAGCCAGAGGCCGAGAGGGAAGATGAACATTGCGGGTGGGGGGTGGGGTGGGAGAGGCAAATGCCAGCAATGGATAGAATACAGAAAAGCTGTATTCTAGGACGAGAGGTGAGCTAGGACGGAGAGTCTGAGGCTGTGAGGCCCCACCAGCCAACACATCCGTCATCCTCAGAGCACGCAGACCTTTCTCTTCTGATTAGGATACAGGACGTCTGAGAATCAACAGTCTCAGCCAGCCGTGGCTGCCCTCTGGGGCAGCTGTGGAGCAGATAGACGTCAGTGCTGAGCTGTGTCTGACTGGAGGTGGGGGAGGAGGGGGATGATGGATGTGGGGAGCTCTGGATGGCCCGGGAGGCATCTGGACAGCTCACACTCACAAATATGCCACTGTCTGGCCCTAGTGCAGAGCTCTCTGCAAGCGTGTATGCACATGTGCGTGCATGTGCAGGACAGGCTGGAGGAGGCTGGGCTGACTGATCCCTCGCCTTCCAGCTGCTTTGGCACTATTTGGGTGTTGAGAGGGTTTGGGGCAGGGGGAGGGGGGAGGCATGTAGATGCTTCTTCTACAGACCAAGCGAGGTGGAGCACAACTTAACCCAGGCCAGGAAGCACATAGGGGGTGCAATAAGGACTCAGACTCACTGAACCCTATGTACCAAGGTTCAAGGGCCTCTTTGCTCATGCTGGACCCTTGGGAGGTCCAAAGCATAAATGGCACTGTGATTCCAGGTGACACAGAGCCACTAGCAGGGGGAAAATGTCAAGCTGTGGGCAGGTCTTGTGCACTTGGCACACAGAGGGGATCAGACAAAGGGGGGATGAGTTAGTGCAGGGCGGGTGCTGACAGCTGATCCTTTTCGGGTGGGAGAAACTGGGTCAAAGGCAGAGCTGGGAGAGAGCCCTGCAGAGCCCCGAGGAGGAGAAGGGGAGGGCAGGGAGGAGGGAGTGCATCGTCTGGTTTCTATTCTGTGACCGTGAGCAGAGGCGTAATTGGCGTTTGGGAGAGCTGTTCAGGCTGAGTTCAATCTGTAACAAGTCTTCTTCAATTTCCTCTCCTTAGGCTGTGCATGGGCTTCTGAGATTGCTCTGTTCGATGCTAATGAGAGGACACACGTCTCTGTCTCTCACTCCTGTGCTCCTGACTCATTGCCACTGACCAGTGCTAAGGGAGGGTAGGCCTGTTGGGGGGGGGGTTGAGCTCTGCCCCATCAGGGTCTGAGGTCAGCAGGCTTTGCTGCTGACGTGAGCTTCCTGAGGCTTACACCCCCTCCCTGTTGCTGAGACACCAAGGACAACAGTCCTGCTGCCACAGTCCTGCCTGCCTAATGCCAGGGCTGGCTACTGACTCTGCCCATAGTCAACTCACAGCATCCTAGGAGGTGAGCTTCACGGGCTCCATATGATACCTTGGGACACTGTGGGTATGCAGAGGGCTGGGGATTCAGGTCAGCTGTCTGATGCTAAGGCCCATGTTCTTCTGTAAGAGTTGTTCCTTCCTGAAGCAAATTAACATTCCTCCTGGGCTCAAGACAGACTCTTTAAGTGGGGGCTATGAGGCTTCCTCCTCCAAACAACTCAGAAGGGAAACTGGCAGGTGAATCAGCTCCTGAGCTTGGAGAGGGCATCTCTGGGAGGGGAATTCACTACCCTCAGGAAAGAGGCCCTCCCAGCATCAGTGAGGCCAGGCTGTGTGACTTTAGGTAACTCCCTTCCCCTTCCTATGCCTCAGTTTCCTTCTTTGTAAGATGATCGAGTTTTCCCAGAACCTTTTCTGATCCATACTCAGACGCATTATCCATTGCAATGACTGAACCCCAGTTCCCAGAACTTTTTCTTTCCTATTTCTTTGTTGTTTTTTTTTTTTTTTTGAGACTAGGTCTTGCTATTTTTGTCTGTGGAAACCGCAGGCTCACGTTGCCCGGGGTACCAGAGACTTAAGAATCCCCAGCCTCAGCCTCTCAGGTAGCTGGGATTACAGGTGTGCGCCACCACACCCAGCTATTTTTTGGGGGGACTAGGTCTTACTGTGTTGTCCCGGGTGGGTCTCGAACCAAGATCCCCAGACCCAGCCACGACTCCTTAGGCTGTTGCTTACAGACATGTGCCACCATGCCCGGCTCTTTCCTATTTCTTTGTAGAGGAGAGCTGGAGGGTCAGAGAACTCAGGGAGCTCAAGTTGGGGAAGGAGATGGCAGGAGAGAGATCTCAGTGGAGAGAGAGAGAGAGGAGAGAGAAAGAGAGAGTGTCCAGAGAAAGCACACCAGCCCAAAGTCACACAGCAGGGAAGGAAGGTGAAGCGACAGGCTCCGGCTTTCAAACCCAGGCATGTATAAAGCAGGGTTAGACTGGTCCCTGTCAACAAGATTCTCAAGAGATGGGTGGTAGCCCCAGGTGGCTGCCCACACCCCCAATCACCTCCCTCCAGGGGTCCATGCCCAGCTACAGGACAGGCTGGCAACTCCCTTCTCTGCCATTTGAAGCTGCAGGTTGGGAGGGAGTGAGCCCAGGCCACACACACACCTGCTTGATGCACTGCAGTCGGTCATTGGTCTGCTGGATGTGCCTGTCCATAGAATTCATTCTGGCCGTTGAGCTGGGTTCTACCCGAGAGCCATGAACGTTGTCCAGCCTGTGGAGAGAGAAGAGAGGGTGTCACTAGGGTTATACCGGCTTCACAGCCACCCTCTGGTTCTGAAAGCAACCTCCTGACCCCAGAGGCATCTAGGTGGCTCTAGGGCCTTTTGTGAGCTATAGGGCCTCTACCCCTGACCACCCTTCTCCACAGCTGGCCCTGGGAGAACCCCATTTGGGCTGATGGTATTTTCTATGCGCAGGTGTTTGGAACTGCTCAGCTGAGTACACATGTTTCTGCATGCTGTGTGCATGCATGTGTGTGTATGTGTATGTTACATGGTAGTGGGAGGGATGGGAACCCTATCCTTAGGTTCTGAGTTCAGGGCTTAACCTAGCTGGGTCATGTTGTGTATATGCACATATGCATAGGTGTAAGCATGTGTAGGGGAATCACTCCAATTTACAAACCATTCACAATTCTGTTTTTTCCCTTCCCCTTCTTGAGAAAGAAGGATCACAAAATTAGAACCATTTTCTAGACAGGGAAACTGAGGCTCAGGAAGACGGGAATTAATGCCAACCTATGGTTGAGTGGTCAGGGTATATGAACATCCTGGTCACTGACTCTTCCTGAAGGGGGTGGGGCTCTGGGACACTAACATGGTGTCCAGGTGGAGAAGTAGCCTTAGACCCCAGCTCTAGAAAGCCCCTGGGCTCTGCAGACCTACCTAAGGAGATCATGACAGCAAAGGGGGATATACAGATACAGAAACAGAGAGACCGAGAGAGGGACTCTCAGGGACCAAAGTAGAAGTCTGTCCACAAGTCAGTGGGTATTTCAGATGGCAGATACACGGGACAGATTGTGGTGCTGATCAGAGGCTTAAGAGCCCTGGCCTTCCCTGCTGTCATAAGATCGTAACCACCTCATCTCTGGTCAGGTCACCAAAAGCCCGACTGACTTTTTCTATATGTTGGGCTCTGCATACCCTCCCATAACCTCATGCCCGCTGGCTAAGACTAGATTTAACTCCATTTTACAGATGAGGAAACTGATGTTCCAAGACCTGATGGCTCATGGGACTTAAGACTGCGTGAATCTGCCTGTCTGTCCCCATCTCTGTCTCTGCCACCTCTCTAGCTTGAACTCCTTGTCGGCGGAACCCAGAGCAGCCTGGCCGCAGTCCAGCTCCTCCTCCAAGGAGCTCTTTCCTATACAGTTCCTTGTAAGCACTTCTTGTTCTATTTTGTGTCTAAAAAAGCAACTCATCTGTGCGGTTCAAGAATCAGAAAGTCCCCATGAGTATCTAGTGAAGTGTGTTAGGACACCTGTCCTACCTCACCTGTGGGAGCCCCTCCTGGAAGAACCCATGTCATTAGCTTCCTTCCAAATGTCTCAGTTTAGAGAAGCAAAGGTAAAGTGTCTCCAACCCTTTTCTGAAATATAATGATAGCATCCCTTAACCCAGGCCCTCTCAGTACTATGTCAAAGCTGATTACACACTGAGGCATAAAGAGCTTTTTCAGTTTTTAATGGCTGTACAGTCTTCCAAGGTCTGGATGAATCATTTATCCAGCTAACACGTGAGTGTCTGCCCCTGCCAGGCACTGTGCTAAGACCAGAGGCCCCAGCCCAGGCCTTCTATGCAAGGGGCTCACATTCCAGCATGGGTGATAAAGACTGAAGCTCTTCCCAAATTTTATTATTGCAAATAATAATTGCAGTCACTTTTTACAATGGCTGCATCATACATGTACAAATGAATCTAGAGAACATACCCTTAGAAGTGGGGGCACTGGGTCATTTGCATCTTTGGTAAATGCTGTCTGCTTCATGTTCTCTTAGAACTCTCCTACAAACTCTCCTAAAAATGGGGATAGAGTCCCATGTCTATTTCACCTTCCCCTGCCAACCTCCTCCCCATTCACTTTACCTATCATATTACACACCCATATATACAACTTCTTCATCATTTATCCATCTCAATGCCTGTCTGTCCACCCCCCCTCCCCCACTTCTGGTTCAAATGTTCTTCCAACTCACCTGGTGAATACCTTTCAATATCTATACTATGCTGCACCCTATGCTAGATCTTTGGGACATGCAGAGATGAAAGTGAAATAACTTTCTTGTGTTCAAGGAATTCCTGGTCCAAGCCAAAATTCACTCCAGGTCACCAATTAGGTGACTATTTGTTGAGCTCTTGCTGTGAGAAGTTGGTCCAGTACAAGGTACAGGTAGACACCATGGTCCCACTTTATAGCTGAGAAACTAGGGCTTACAGGTTTAGGTTATAGGAGTAGCTGGTTCCAGAATCCTGGCTTTCTCCTTAAAAATGAAATTTATATGCAGGTACTAGGGAGAATGCCAGGGTTCCCCACTGGAGGTTACAGTGTTGTAAATGTGAGAGGAAAGGGGTGAGGAAAGTGCTACACCTGGAGGTTTGCTAAGCTGGTGTTTCTTGAGTTTACCTGCACAGAGTCTCAGCCCATGCTCATAACAGGGCTCTGGAGGTCAGGGACAAACCATGATCAGGGCAGGACCAGAGTGGGAGTGAGCTCACACCAACTTTGGTGAGGCTATTTTGGTTCTTGAAGTCAGACTCCACATGAGCCCAAGGGACCTTGGATCCCAGGAGGCTGGGAAGAGTCCCAATAAAAAAGAAGTTTCCACAGCCAGTCAGGGCAGGGATGCCAAGAAGAGACCTGTTTGGAAAAGTTCTGCATCAGTGTAGGTGATAGGAAAACCCAGATCTATGCAGGTCTCAATTTCCCTGTCTACAGGCTGGAGTCAAGCAGGACAAAGAGCCTGCAGTGGCCAATATGGCCAGTAGGGGGTGCTGTCGCTGAACCTAAGCACCCAGAAGGGGGGGGTGGCGCAGGGGGGGGGGGCGGCTCTGTCCTCACATACCTTCACTGAGCAAGTGAGTCCTCCCCACCAAGCACCAAGAAAGGGTTTTGAGCTGGCTTATCTGGTTTACTAGTTTTGATCTTTCCATTTATTCAATATGATGAGTTGGGGGTAGTGGAGAGGATTAGATGGTTTCATAAGGCCCTAAGTAGAAACTTTCCCCAGTTTAGGGGCTGGCATTTTTCTGAGGGTCAGAAACCTAGTGGGACCGTGGTAAATTGTTGAGTGACTAACAAATCATTTCTGGAGCCTAGAGTTGCTCTTCCATACAGGGAAGCCCCATACAAGCACCAGGTAGGTACCTGGTCCCATCTAGGCATCCACTTGGTGTCCGGAGGCTGTTGTTCCCCGCTGAGCTCCAGTGGGGAAAGAGGGGCACAGGTCTCACCTCAGGAAACAAACAGAAAGGGGGGAGACAGAACTGTCTCCATGCCACCTCACAGGCAATCCTGTCTGGAGGCCAGTGGTTGAAATGAACTGGCTTCTGGATCCAAAGATTCTCGGAATATCCCTGCTTTGGGGTCCCTTGCCACCCTGACATTCAGCTGGCTTTACTGTAGGAAGCCCAAGGCCCACAAGTGGCTTGTCTGTGGTCATACAGGACATCAGGCTGGGTCCAGAGCCCAGGAGGCTTTCCTCCCAGTCAGGGCTCCTGTTCTAGGGACCAGGAAATGAGCTGCTGGGCCCAGAGCCACCTGTGAGACCCAGAGGGAGGGTGGGCGGCTGGCAGGAGAGGCATTCTAGATCAGGACAATGCTGTGTGTGTCTTAATCTATAAAAGAAAAGAAATACCTGGTTGATTTTTTTTTTTTTGAGACTAGCTCTCACTACTTTTGCCCGTGGAACCGCAGGCTCTTGTTGCCCGGGGTACCACAGACTCAAACCATCCCCTGCCTCAGCTTCCCAGGTAGCTGGGATTACAGGCACGTGCCACCACGCCCAGCTATTTTTTTAGAACTAGGTCTCGCTACGGGCCCCAGGCAGGACTCGAACCGCGATCTCTAGCCCCGGCCGCTTCATAGGCTGAAGCTTATAAGCACGAGCCACCGTGCCCGGCCCTAGAAATACCTGGTTGATTAAGGAGGCACTCAGGCGAAATGACATCTGTAAACTGCCGAAGCCAATGGGAAATCAGGAGATGGGGCTGGAGGCTCCCTCCATAGAGGGTCCAAGCATGGAGAGAGGAGGGGTAGATTAAAGGAAGTGTGAGAAGTAGCTTGTTGAGGGGTGGTCTGGGTCTTCTATTTATCCTGCCTCATGCAGGTTCCTGGCCATGCTCCATGCCTTCCTAATTACTTAATCCTGAAAGGCTCAGAGAAGTGCTGTGACTTGCCTGGGGTCACAAAGCCAGGAAAGTGTTGGGCTGAGGTTCAAACCCTCTGCATTTCTAATCCTTAATGTGTTCTTTTTACTTCTCCAAGACCACAGGCTACGAATGGGTCCAAAGAGAAGTGTCTCTGACTTCACTCAACCTGTCTAAACCCATCCTCTGCCGAAGTGCCACAGGGCTCCCTGCACGCTGGCAGAGGCGGTAAACACTTGGTGGCCAGTAGAGGTCGCCCTCCACCATGACAGCGATGCTCAGCTTGGCCACTGCCTAGCTCCTTGAAGCCTGGATTCCTTTAAGCCTTTACAAGTTACTACAAATCCTCTGTGGCTGTAACTCCAGTGCGCAGCCCCCACCCACCGCTCTCCTGGCTCCCTCTAACTGGAGATAGCTGCTCGCCTGATGCAGGGTGCACCCCTGGCCTTTGTCCCTCCTGCCCTAGAATGGGGACAGCTCAGTGGTTGTGCTCCCTCTGTGCCCCAGGCCCGTTCCTGGTCTGAGAGCCAGAGCCTGTAGGAGAAACAAAGCTCATCAGCTTATGGGGCTGACTCTCCCAGCTGACCTCAGTTTTCTCATCTTTAAAATTCTGGTAGACTAGCTGGTATCGCTTTCAGTTCCAACATCTTAGGAAGTCTGTGCAGGACTTCCAGTTATTTGGAAAACTCCATCTTGATGAGTATAGAATATTTGGCTTTAAAACTGCAAACCTGATCTGAGGTAGCCGTAAGGGGAGTCTGCAGAACCTGGAAACTGGGCGAGGGGAGTCTAAGATGGCGGATGCTGTACCTGTCATCCACATCTTGCTCCTTGCTCTTTATTGCTCAGTTTGGCCTACGGATGCATCTGTACACTTTCAGGCGGTGACATCTGGGTTGGCCTGTTCTTCCCAAGTCCCAGGTGAGCTCTCAAAGGGCCAACCTTCTGTCTAACACTTCTTGCCACCTAGCAAAGCACCGGCCCAGCCTACCATCAGCAGCACCTGGCCCAGAAGATACACTCAAGAAAAGTCAGCTGCTTGTGTGCACACAGGCTATGCAGAGAAAAGAGGATGCTGACTATAAAAAGGTGCTTGGGCCCACTTAACCCCATATCCTCAGGTGGCAGGATGGCAGGGAGATGCGAAGAAGGGAACAGAAAAGGGGGAGACAGGGGCAATAGACCTAAACTACCTGGCTTGTCTAAGAAAACCCCAGTCCTCCTCAGGCCCCCTGGAGGCCTCTCTCCTGGACTAAAAGGTTGAGGGAGGCACTCTGTCCTCAGCGGGCTGGATATGATGTGGGGTGCTCCTTGCTGCCTCATGAAAATGGGGAGTCTGAGGGTCTCTAGGGTGGCAGGCCAAAAGCAGTTATACTAATATCAATACTTGATTTTTCACTTTTGAATCCAAGCTAGTTAACTGGAACAGTTAATAGACATGCTTTTAAGAGGAGAGGCATATGCATATGTGTGTACACTCACAAACATGTGTACCCCCTTTGCACACGTAAAGGCAGGTCCATGCACACACTTGAGTACCGCACAGATGCACTGGAGCACACACATCTCATGACAGCTTGCACAGGCAAGTGGCGGAGTCCCCAGGGGAGCTGTGTGAGCAGTGGTGTGCAGAAATGATTCAATCACCACGCACATCTGCAGCCCGGGTCCCCCGGGGCGAGCAGTGCTGGAAGCGGGGGTGGGGAGCCTATACCTACACCCTGCAGAGAAGAGGCTGCGTTCCAAGACATCGCCAGGCCCAGGGAGCTTGGGACCTGCGCACTGCTCAGCCTGATGGAAGAGCCCAGGGGTCCAGAGACTGGTCCTAGCCAGATCCCTTGCCAGCTCTCGGGTTCTGAGAGGGAACATGTCATAGACCCTGGGTTTGGCATTGATCTGCCCATCCTGAAAGTGCCAGAGTCAGCCAGGTTCTCCTCAGCCCGGCTTCTACCTCTCACCACCCCAGCTGCAACTGTGTCTCCCACGTAAGGCTGACTCCTGCCTCCTGGACCAGAGATGATCCTGCGCCAGGTCTTGGTTTCTGCTGTCCCCCAGAATGCATGGCCTCTTTCATCCATCAAGACCAACTATCACCCTCCTGTTGGTTCCCCCCACAGAGTTGCTCACTCTACTTCTGTGTTCCCAGCATTCTGTCATTTTCCTGCTCCCTAGTCTGGGTGGTATAAGGCCAGTGATATGCCTTTGAATCCATCTCCTCCATCAGCTGGGAGGTCTTCCAGCTATGGATTCCCAGACCCCAGTCCAGGCCCTGGAACCGAGCAAATGCTTGACTATGACCCTTTAGATGCCACTGTTGGGTATACACCTGGCCCAGAGAGCAAAAGCTGAAAACCCAGTGACCCAGCCTAATCAGAGAATCTCAGTGTTACCGTGGGTAACACTGATCGCCCAGTCCTGGGTTCCCAAATAGCAAAGCATGCACCACTGGTGGAACAAGATGACTTTCAGTGGTCCATGGACCAAAGTTTTATATTTCATAATGGAATATTTCAACAAGATTATCACTGATGGGTTCTTATTATTTGGATGAGATTAATTTAAGGAGCAATGGAGGGTCTAAATGAATTAGAGAAATATTTAAACATAGAATAGATACACGAGGTTAAGAAGCACTAAGGAGTCCCACACCCTTCTCATCTTAAAAGTGAAGGAGCAGAAGTTCAGAGGGGTGCAAGAAGGGCTTGGGGTCACACAGCATGTGACTCACTCACTGCACCAGGCATGCTGTTTAGAGGCAGAGGGTGAGGAAGGTAGTGAAGAGAAGGCAGTCAGAGTAGAGTGGCTTTGTGCTTGTCCCAGGGAAGTCAGGGAGGAAGGACAGGGGGAAGCAAGAGGCATCCTGCAGCTATCCATGTGTATCTGCTTCCCACTCTTGGTTGGATAGCTTGCATCCTTGACCCAGTGGGCCCTTGGGCGAGTGTGAGGCCTTGCACAATGTGAGGCTCTTGTAGAGGAGTTGGCCCTCACACCTTTCCTGGCCATGAGGTTGTGAAGGCCACTTTATCTCTCCGAGCCTCATCTGTCAGACAAGAAGGTGTATCTTCTCCCTGCCTCACTGGGCTGAGGAGCTGAGAAAGTGAGCTCACCTAGGGGTGACTGATTTGGGCAGCAGCTCTTCTAAATCAAGCTCCTCCCTCTTCAACTCGGGAAGTGACCCTATGCCAAGACTTAACAATCCACACACCTTCTGGCGACTGAGGTGAGAGGCTTTGGCTTGGCACTTAAGGCTGCTGGAAAGGTGAACTCGCATCTCTCCGTGGCCCCATCTCCCAGCAGCAACCCTACTCTACACAGACACCCCTTATGGGATAATGTTATGCGTACTTGGTGTTTCAGAGAGAGGCCCTCCTGAGAGCTACACTCCTACAGCTATGTCTGACAGCCTATTCTGAGACACAAAGTTCATCCAGAGGAGGAAAGCTGACTTGGGAAATATGTGTTGAAGTTCCCCTGACAAAGGTGCCGGTCCCTATTCTGACCCTTGCCAGATTGGGAACCCAAGCTGTAACTTGGGTGCAGGGGGGGTGAGGGTGTGCCTCACCCCTGGGGTTTATGATGCCTTAGCAGGCCTAGGCCGTGTCCCTGATGCCAAACCTGCTATCCTCTGGCTACACTCCAATCTCTGGCTTCACAGTGAACTTCCTTTGACAGCTATTTTCCCCAAAAGGCAAAAGAGCCTAAATAAAGACATTGGGTTTTTCTTGTCCCCAAAGCAATGCTCCTATCTTGCTTTTTTGTTTCCGTAGGGTGGAGAGAGAAACTAAACAGCTACTGAATGTATATGTGCCTGACAATAGTCTCTCTACTTATATCTCTTCACTGAAACCTTGGAATTTTACTGATGTTACAGTAAACTATTACAGGTGAAAAAGCTGAGACTTAGCTGGGCATGGTGGCACGTGCCTGTAATCCAAGCACTGGGAGGCAAGAGGCCAGGAATCACTTGAGTTCGCTCGTCCAAGACTATCCCAGGCAACACAGTGAGACCTGGTCTTGAAAAAGCAGCTGGGTGTGGTGGTGGATGCCTGTAATCCCAGCTACCTGGGAGGCTGAGGTGGGGATTGTTTGAGTCCACACAATCGGGACTACCCCAGGCAACACAGCTAGACAAAGTCTCAAAAAAAAAAAAAAAAAAAAAAAAAGTTGAGACTCAAAGATGTCCAAGAACTTGCTCAAAGTCATACCACTGAGAAATGGCAATGTCAGAACTTGAACCCCAGTCAGATGACAAGGACCATGACGTTTTTCTGCATCACATTTGCATGGAAATTTGGCAGGCACTCCTCAATCAGACACTGCCTTCCCTGGTACCTACTGCCTGCACTCAAGGAAGGTGACTGTCATGGCTGTGGAGTGCAAGGAGGGTGTTGAGACAGGAAGTCACAGTCATGCCTGATGTTGTCCAGGGTGGGGCCCTGGTGAGCTCAGGACAACAGGGTTCATGCTATGGTCCTGACCTGGCTATTGCCTGAAGGTACTCACCTACAATTCCTTAGGCTCAGATGCTATGAAGTAGGAAAAAGAAGGGTAGAAACATTTTCCCAAGAGGTCTTGGAGGACATGGGGTGGGACAAAACTAGATACAGAGCCAGAACCCCCTGACAACTAAATGGAGTTCTCCAGAAGGCTGTTGACAGCCTATAGATGTTCTAGGGGGCACAAAGTAGTGTTTCCCATTGCTCTCTTGGCCCCAAATCTTTAAAGTTTCAAATCCACCCACCTGGCACATGGCAGGACCTCTAAATTGGAGCAGGATCAACAGCATGCCCCAGGGAGAGCCAGATAGAACTAGATGGGACATTAGGGGCCACCTGTAGTATGCAGGATGTCACCCCCACCTCCTGCACCTGTGGCTGGCAGGGTTAATCAAGTACCACTCTCTACTCACTCCGTCAGACATGCCCACTCAATCCTGTACACAGCCTCTGCTGGTACCAATACATGAGAAGGAAAATTCTGGGGCATCTTTGAAAGGAGAGTGAACAGAAACTCAGAGGGGCGGGGCAGACTCAGAGTTTACCAGTTAGGCATGAGCAGAGATCCTCATGCTGACGTCCCTACTCCTGCATTTTGTGATATTTCTTCTGTGAGTCAGAGTTAGTGTCTTCTCAAGCTGAGAGCCCATGGACAGACCTCTCAAGTGAGCCAGCTGTGCTTAAGCAATCCAACATCACAGCCTCATAGCAGTGTGCAGGCAAGTACTACCCCAATTTGCAGATGAGAAAATTGAGGTTCAGAGGGAATGAAAATTCTGCCCAGTCAAACAGGGAAATGTATCTGATCCAGATTATCAGCCTTTCTTCTGGTCTGTGCCAGAAGTTAGTATTTTTAATATTTAGTTACTTGTTATGAGACTTCAGAATATTGTTTTTAATTTCTGAAGAAAAAGTTAGGAAACAAATGAATTGAAAAGCAGACACATGTTTGAGCTAAAATGTGGTAGATTGAAAAAGAGAAACAGCCATTCTCATGAACTTAGATCTGGAAGAGATGTTCAGGCTTCCTCTAATGCTTACAGATGAGGAAACTGAGGCTGGAGCAGAGGCCATAGAGTAGAGCCTTGAAGGCACCATTCTGGGTCAGAGGTGAAGTCAGGGACCACAGCCAGGCCTCGGGAGCCCCAGCAGGATCAACTTGGCTCTCTTTGATCTTAACCTCATTTAGGTCCTGTCCTGTCCATATAATACTCTTGATAGGCTCAGACAGGCCAGACCTGCCTGGAGGAGCCCCCAACAGCCTGGAATGGGGTGGGACATGGTGATGATGACAGATTGGGCCAAGGCTGACGGGGGAGCAGAGACTGTGTCCACTGGGAAGTAGTTCTGCAAGGTCCCCAGCTCTCCACATGTAGGCTTTCAGCATCCTGGCTGGGTTGCGGCTGGTGCATTGGAGGTGGGTAACTACCCCCAAGCCACCCTGCAGAAGGGTTGTGATATGGGGAATGAGTCTGATTAATGGGTCTGGCACCCATTAATCTTGTCTGTGTATCATCCACGCTCAGGGAACCTTTGGCTGTAATGCTAACTGGGGACTGAGCCACCTCTGGCCCAGGTCAAGAGGATCCCTGGAACCCTCCAGGGACAAGCTGGGCAACCACAGGCAAAAGAAAAGTACTCTTCCTCAACATCTGCTGAGAGACAAAATTCATGAGAGCTAGTTGCTTCAAAGCCACATACTGATACTGCCTAATGTTTGAACAGTGCAAGCACTTTACAGTTTGCAAGGCACTGGTATCATGACCCTAGATGGCCCTTGTATCTCTTCATCTCACATAGGCAGTGCCACTTAGTGTCACTTGGCTGCATAGATTCAAACCCTGGCTCTACCACTTACTAGCTTCCATGACCTGGGACAAAATGCTCCTCCTCCCACCATGTGCCTCAGGCTCCCTGGCTGCAAAGGAAGCAAAAGTAATCTTTGTAGCCACTTCATAGGCTGTGGTGCTCCTTAAGTGAGTTAGTGAATAGGAAGCACTTAGCAGAGCCCGAAGCACAGGAGCAGTGGCTCTAGACGGCCCAGGTGGCCTTATCATCTCCATCACCGGCAGGAGGAAACTGGGGCTGGAGAGGAGCTAGTGCTTGCTAGGTGAGGTGGTTAAACGCCACCACTCTAGACACAGATCCCCCACCTCATCATAAACTTATTTTTAAAACATATATTTTTTGTGTGTGTGTGACTAGGTCTCGTTACTTTTGCCCGTGGAACCGCAGGCTCACATTGCCTGGGGTATCAGAGACTCAAGTAATCCCCAGCCTCAGCTTCCCAGGTAGCTGGGATTACAGGCCCACGCAACCATGTCCAACTATTTTTTTGGGACTAGGTCTCGCTACGTGCCCCCGGTGGAACTCGAACCACGATCCTTGGCCCTGGCCGTGGCTTCCTAGGCTGTCACCTACAGGTATACGCCACCATGTCCAGCCTGAAACATTTTTTAACCATAGGTGGAAACTCAGTCTATGTAACAATGAAAGGGTTGGTGCTCTGGATGGAGAGTGGAGTTGGGGTTTCCTGCTCTACTCACCTTCACCCAGGTGCCTGGGAAGCCCTAGGGTGCAGTGGCAGGTCTTGGAGAATATGGGTAGCTGAGGCAGGGGCGCTGTGCCTACCTGTCAGAGTGCCAGTTTAATGAGCTGAAGGAATTTGTCCTAGTGGCAAAAGCCAGTGGTGGAAAGTTCCAGATGTAAGGAAGGAGAAAGCTGGAGCTCATATAAGACATGTGAGCTGAACACTATGGCTTTAGGAAGCAGTAGGATGCCCAGGTTGAGTCTGTTCAGGTGTGGCTATGGAGGCAGTGAGACCTCAGAGGAACCCATCATCATTCAGGGCCAAAGGAGGACTGTTACCAGGGACCCGAGTAGCAAATGTCCACCCATGTCAGGAAACGGGTCTTGGGGACCCCCCTAAACATCTCTGGTCAGATGGGGAAAGCTGCATTTCCTGTACTCTTGTGGGAGTCTGGCTTTTCCAGAAGTTATTGAGCTCCAAAACACTTTTTTTTTCATGAGATATACCTTAAAATCCTATGGAACTAGGATTTCCAGGAGCTGGTTTTGAGAAAAATCAGTCTAAGAGGAGTGCCTGTAGGGTGGAGAGGCTGGGCAGCAGAGAGAAAGGGTGGAAGACAGGACTGAGGGGTACCACAGGACACCAGTGCCACCCCAGGGTGGTGGGCTTCAGATCTTGGCACTGATGCCCTGAGTCCAACATTGTGGCCAGTTTCATGAAGCCACTGACACCTAAACCATCAAGAAACCTGCCAGAGGGTCCCCCAGTTCCCCAGCCCTAGCAAGGGTGGCCCAGGTCAAGAGAGGAGCCCAGATCACCTTTTGGAAGGGCAAAGGCCAGAGTTGGAAGGTCACACTGCTTCCAAGAGACTGAAAGATGAGCTTGGCTGGGAGACCAACCCTAACTCATCCCACAAGCCATGAGTTCTAAGGGAGGGCTGCCAGGGCCTCCACCCTTGGCGGAAGAGTCAGGTGGAGAGAGTAGAGCCCTCTCTCTCTGAGGCCCTGGTGGCTCCCTAGCAGCAATCTGAAGATCTCTGTCCGTAACTATGAGTGAAAAAGGAAATGAAATGATACAGGTATCATTCATTATTTCCTGTGTTAGGCAGCGAATTTGGCATTTTACATTAGAGGTGAATTGTCCTTGTAACGATACAGCCAAAGGGAGTGTGCTCAGCACCATCCATAGATGGGAAAACCAAGATGGAAAATGAGCGTGGAACTTCCCCACGGAATGAAAATGGCAAAGTTGGGATCTAAACCCAGGACTGTCAGACTTCAAAGCCGACATCTAGCCCCCCCATCAAGCTGCCTCACACACATGCCAGGCCTGACACAGGAACAAGAGGCATGGGTTCTCAGGGCCTCCAAATCTGGGGGGGGGGGTGGGCTGTGGTGGGGGGGCCCCCAAACTTGTTGGCGCTTGTATAGTGCTGGGGACACACAGCCGATCTCACTGGGCTATTCTCTTCAACCCCCGAAGGCTTGGACTGGTGGAGAAATCATCTTCCCTGCACCTCCAGCCTTTACAGACGGGAGAAGGTGCTTGGCGCTTAGTGAGCATTCACTCTCACCTAGTTCTCACACTGACCCAGCAAGCTAGTCAGCACTGCATAAGCTGTACATGGAGTCCCAGAGAGGTTATGGACCTTAGCCAAGGACACATGTGGGGGCAGTGGGGTGGCCGGGATGGAACCCTGGTAGGACTTACTTCAAAGACCTTGGGCTAAGCATGTGGCTATACTGGCAGTGCCCACCCAACCTGATGCAGGGCCAGAATGGTATGCTGGGGAGGGAGTCACATGCCATCATGTGACTGTGGCATTCAGTCCCTTGACTCTCTGGTCTTGGTGAAATGAGGAATGGGTGAGATGGTTTCTAAGGCATCTCCTGCTCTGGCAGGAGGATGAATTAAGAAAGGAGTAAGCCAAAAAAGTATGATAGCATCCCTGATTTCTAGCAGCTTAAAGTCCAGGCACAAGCAGCTCAGCCCCAGGCCAGAACTGTCTGCCATAGGAGCAAGGGTCGAGTTAATCTGTGGAAGGCCCAGGGCTGGGCTGGGCAGAGGCCAGATGTGGGGGGTGGGCTGGGATGGGGCACGGAAGATCTATCTTAATTCGGAAATAGAAGCACACGTCCAACATCTTTTTGACCAGGTCTGCCCAGGCAGCCTGGCAGGGTGGCATCAGGGTCTTTCTTAAGGGAGAAGGTACTGAGATGAAGCAGGACACTCACAATTCATCTGCTTTTTAATTAACTCGCCCTGCTGCCTTAAGTGATTCCCTGCTTACACTCATTCTTTTGAAAATTCCAAAGTGCTATTTCTGACCTGTGATTTACTATTGCCGTACGTCTCTATAAGCAGTGTTTTAGCTTAAGTGGCAGTTGCATATTAATTACAAAGTTAATTATGTGCTGTGTAATCATGCTGTAATTCATTAGTTTACTCTACACTCTGAGAGCCTCATGCTAATAGCAAGATCTGACAGAGGGTTTCAGGAATCACTAAGAAAGATCTATTGAAAATTCAGCAGGGTTGAAAAGGCCTCGAGACCCTACCGCAATCCTTCCTTGGGGTCCATGGCCCACTTGCTCACCCTCAGCCCTGGAAGCTGTCTGCTAGGGCAGGTTGCTGGACCTGCTCGCTGTTCTGGGGTTTTCAACAGGCTCATAGCCAAGAACACATGCTGTCTGCAGCCCTGGTCGGCTGAAGACGGTGGAAAACCCAGCCAGGTCTTGTTTTATCCCCCACGGAAGTACAGGGACAGGAAAAGAATTTGTTTAAAATGACTTACGGAACAGAATTACTTCTGGGTGAAAAATTAACTGCTCAGAGCAGTAAAGCAAAGCGGGAACACTGGCGGAGAGACAGACTTGGGAGACTTGGAGAGGTCCCAGGCAGGGTTCAGATGGGGAGACCCAGGCCAAATCTGAACCCCGTCTCCTTACTTCCTTTACATTTCCTTTTCTATCTCAGCTATATGCCCCCCCCACCCCGCCCCAGCATCCAGGAATCTGAAAGTGAATACTGACCACATTTTCCTCTATTTTTTCCCCCTTTTCCTTTGTTTGTTTGTTTGTTTGTGTTTTCCCCACATGACCTGTGGCATCCTGGGCCTGCTGTGATTCCTGAATCTACTCAGAAAATTTCCAAACCTTGCTGAGGCCCAGGGGCCTTGTCTATGAAACAGGGTGAAAGCTTCTTGCCTCCTGAGATGGAAAACTAATGTTGACACTCCAGACCCTCCTCAGACCTTTGATGCATAGGAGGTTGTTTTCTAGAATCATCTTTTGCCAGGCCCTGAGTTGTCAGCTACCAAAGAATCACCCATGATCCTCCAAAGGCATTTAAAAGTCAACAGGAGTAAAGACAGGCCTATGGCAGCTCCATCCTCCCCCCTTGTAAATCTGTGGATCAAATTTCAAGCCATTGTTTCATGAGGGATACAAAGGCTGTGGCCTACCCGGACATAGTGACTGGTGGCTGAGACCCTCTGTTTTCCAAATATAAACCTGCTTGTTTTATTTTTGCTGACAGCTGAACGAATAAGAAAAAAAAAGATGCTTAAGTCCTTCCCCTTCTGGCTCCAGTCAACAAGAGGAGAGAAGGGCTTGGAGCCCCAGCTGGCAAGGGAGGAAGATAAATAAGAAAAAACAAAACATGTCCTTGTGCTACAGTGGAATGTTTAAAAAAGAGGTGAAAAGCACAAGGTCAGGGGCAGATTTCATTTTCTGTAATTTCAGCAGGTCCGGGGAGGAGGCAGGATGCTGCCGACTAGACAATTTCAAGGGAATCAGTTTTGGAGGGAACTCATTTCGGGGTGTGGGGGGGTGCACAGAGGCATCTTAACAGCCAAAGTACTGTGGTTTCCTTTCCAGGGAACACACTGGTTTCCCTGGTAACAGGGAAGTCCAGCCTCCAAAGTTCTGTGGGGAGACCAAGGCTTGGCCTGGGATGCTCCCGACAACTGCTCCCCCCCTTGCCCACCCTGGCTAAGGCCTCCCTGTGTGGCTCTGCCAGCAGTGAGCTGGGTAGGAGAGGTGCAAAACTGTCCGCTCTGCAAAGAATGTAGGCAGCCGTCCCTGTCTCCCCACTGCTCTTGTGCAAGCAGTTACTCATCCCCAGATCACCGATTTCCTGGGTTTTATGGCTGAGCAGGTAAAAATGCTAGAAACAGCTTGGAAACAAGCTGCATCCGACAGTTCCTGAGGACCCTCAGGAGCTGTAAAGGCTCTGGGGTGGGCGCTCAACCGACCAGCAAGGGCAGCCTTGTGTCCAGCTGTTGCCATGTGGCTGGACCAGGGGAACAGAATCAGGAGACAGCAGTCTGAATTCCTGAAGCTCTCTCCCTCTACCCACACTTGCCTCTTGGATTGTAGAGCCCATTTTCCTAGAGAGAAACACTTTAATGTGGGGCCTGGGAAGATGCAATCCCTGAATCAGGTATGGGAGAGACTAGAGAGTGAAGACTAGGGGAGGAAGCAGGGAGGGGCTGGAATCACATCACAGAGCACCTGAGTGGCCGCCATGCCAAGAGTTACATAGGAGTGATCTCATTCAACCTGCTCTCAAGTTGCTGGTGAGTAGCTGCAATTATCCCTTGCTGCAGGGAATGGAGAGGTTAAGTGACTTGTTCAAGGCCACCCAGTAAGTGAGTGGCAGGGTTAGGCCTCACACCTGCCAGTCTCTGAGCCTTGTTCTCAGGAGAGGGATGATGGGACAGTAGAAAAGAGTCATTCTGGCTAGTGTTACACTCCCCTGGTGGCAGAAAGGAGACAGAGGTTCCTGGAATTCCTTCCCCCTGCTCCCCTGCCCAGAGCTCCCTGCACATCTAAACATTCCCCAGGAAGGCCAGCCTTTGAGAAGAGCCACCTGGAGATGGTGAATCAGAGGTCCATCTCCACACCCCACCTCAAGGCAGATGGGTTGATGTTTCCTGGGGGCGTGGTTCAACTCCTCTAGGTCCACAAAGGAGTTCAACTCCTCTAGGTCCACAAAGGAGTTCATTTTTAAATGACAGATGAGCTTAGTAGCACATCCAAGTTCAAACAGACAGCTAGAGATAAAGGTGGGATTCAACCTCTGGTGTGACATCAAAATGTAGAATTCTCAGAGAAGATGATGATGATGACCTTTCAAACTTCCTGAGGTTTACTAAGTGTACCTTCTATTTCATTTTATTATTATTATTATTATTATTATTATTATTTCTTTTTGGAGCTAGGTCTCACTACGTTGCCCAGGGTACCGTGGACTCAAGTGATCCCCAGCCTCAGCCTCCCAAGTAGCTGGGATTACATGCGCCTACCACGGCACCTGGCTGCTTTTTCGAGACCATGTCTTGCTGTGTTGCCCAGGGTAGTCTCGAACCCATGAACTCAAGAGATCCCAAGCCTCTTGCCTCCCAGTGCTTGGACAAAGGCATGTGCCACCACGCCCGGCTAAGTGTACCTTTTAAACATTCTACCCATATTCACTTAGTTTAGTCTACCACATTTTGAAGCATGCACTCCATTTCACAGATGGAGAAACGAAGAGCTCAGTAAGCAACATGGCTATAGCACATGACTAGTGAGGTCAAGCTTTGAATTTGGCCAGGACGTCTCCTGCACTCACATTCTTAACTGTGCCTTGTGCTCTCTTCAGTCACTGGAACTTCCTGCCTCTGAGTCTGGAGCTCTTGACTGGCAGGTTCTAGGATGCTATTTGGTTGGACAGTGCCTTCTCCTGTCCAGGTTGCATTCTTGTGCGTGAGTTTGTGAGTGCACATGCGCGCATGTGCCTCGGGCCTGTGCTGCATCGGGGTGTGTGTGTGCAGTTAATTTATAACCTTCAGAGAAAACAGAATTGCAAATCTCACCTACAAATCTTTCCTATCTAGGTACGAGTGACAGGCAGACATGCTGTGAATCCCCAAGAACAGATAGGCCTCAACACAGCCTCAGCTCTCTCCTGTTCCTTGTTTTAAACTGGGCCTGAAGTGCAGGCCGCTCATGGTCCAGCTCTGCTGAGGTCCACCTGGTGACTGACCTGCAGGCCAACTCAGCCCTCGTGGGACTCAGTGGGACCTGGTCCTGCTAAGCAGAAATGGAGTCTCAGGAGTGAGCCAGTCTCATGAAAGTCCCACCCGGCACAAGCTACCCTTCCCTCCTGGTGGGCCCTACCATAGTGTCTCCCCTCTATTCGGGTCCCTGCTGTTTAGATGGTGGGGAGCAGAGCCTACATCCCCTGCAGCACCGAGGAAGAGACCAGTGAACATCGACTGGATGGGCTGGGCACCTGGTACTATGCTAAGTGCTCTAGGTTCATCTGTTCAATCTGTCATGTCTGCCCTGAGAGGCAAGACTCAGAGAAAGTTATGGGACTTGGATCTTGGGCAGCCAGATTCCAGAGCCTGTGCTGCGAACCTCTCTACTGTCTCCCCCCAACCCTGGGGCTCCTCAGATCCCACTGGAGTGCTCAGGTCCTATCCCCGGCATACAGACATCCACTCCATTTCCCCCAGGTGGAATAGCGCGCACGCACCCGTGTGTGTGTGTGTGTGTGTGTGTGTGTGTGTGAGTTCAGGTTTGAGTTTGATGAGAGCCGCCCCCTTAGGTTGTTAAGCTTATCTCAGTTCCTAAGTGTGAATGTGGGAGATGTTCTGGCTTCTGTACTCCCAGAACTAGTGCTGCCACATACTGAGTCTGGCTTCCACTGTCCTCTCCATGCCCAGGCCCAGGGTCACTATGACACAGAACAGGAAAGGGATGTGTACACTCTCCCCCAAACCTGACCTGGTAAAACCTTTCTCCTTGTCTTTTTTACCTGAAAAATGGGTTGGGTTTGTTTGCTTACAGGATGATTAAATTGTGTAATGGATGTACCTAGAGAACATCTGTGTAAGCACATATGCACACACATACATGCATGCATGCACACATACAGAGCCAGGATGACATCAGGAATCCCCATTCCCGCCTAAGGTGCACTCTACAACATGCCTGCTGTCCTTCCTGTTCAGTTTCTCTCAAGTCTGACACCAGGGTGAGACTGCCAGCTCCACCTCATCCAGCTTAGATGCCCTCAGCCCAAACCTATAATCCCCAGCAGGGAAAATGACAGCCTTACCCAGTAGCTGCCCTCTGCGACAGGCGGGGAGCTGGGCAGTGGCTGTGGTGGTGGCTGGGAGGCAGGCCTTGGATTCTGTGGAGTCAGGGGAGGTCAACAGCAGGGAACAAATGCCATGAGGTCCGTGGGCTTTGGGGCAGGCAAACAATGGATGAAAGGTAAGAGGGAAAGGGGCAGGACAAGGCCCAGGGAGGGTCAGTAAAGGTGACCCTGAAACCAGAGCATAGGGAAGAGACTGTGCCAGGGAGACTGAAAGTACATGAGATCTTCAGGCTGACTGGTCAGGCCCAAGAAGCAGCAAGGCAAGTGCTGCACTCACACAGCTTGGGGTTTAAGGAGTTGTAAACACAGAGGTCGTCCGCCTTGGGAGGGCTTGGGAATCTGCATTTTAATGAACCCCTGGGATCTGGTCACAGGTGGCTGCTTCAGAACTCCTGCTCTAGGGGGCTGGGTTTCTCTTGCCTGTACAGCCTCCCCCTCAACACCTATCTCCCTGTGGCAGGAGGGCAAGGCCACAGCGGTGGGATGGCTAGACCACATCTGCAGAGCTCATCTGCTCAATGCATGCACACGCATGTACACAGGCACACATCCACAGAACACACTCAAATATATACATTTGGGGGGATCAGAGTGGGTGGAGTCAGCAAGACTGGGTCAGTCCTTGGATACAACCCCAACTCCTCCCCACACACAGCCCCCCCCCACGTCAACACCAACTGTGGCAGGGTCCCTACCGAGGACCCCATCTTAGTGAGGAATTAAGGTTCAACCTTCTGTGAAAGGGACATCCTGCCCCAGGCAATGATGTCCCGCTCTCCAGGCCTTGGACAAGTCACATGTTTAGCTGAGGTTTCCGCATCTACAGCAGGAAGTGGGAGGAGGCTGGCTTGATAATATGCAGGCAATAGGGGAAGGCAATGCAGGGTGGGCAGAACGGTGGAATAGAAGATGAGGGGAGAGAGCAGTGAAATGTGACAAGCACATTCAGTTAGGCAGGCTGGAGCAGGAAGTTGCAGTTGAGGCTGGGTCTGGGGTTAGGGTCAGAGTCAAGGTTGAAATTATAGTTGGCGTCAGTATTGGGTTTCTCCGACCACTTGAAGGGAAAGTCCCTGTGGGTCCCGACTGCCCCTAACGGCAATTTTTAGCAGCTGCCCCAGTGTCTCTGCCCCAGGGTCACAAAGAGGGACTGGCCAGGGTTCTCTGCTCAGAGGCAGTGTTTGCTTGGGGTCACTCTGGAGAGTCAGTTTGAGTTCTCACACATTAAGAGACTGGCCGAGAAAGGGGGTGCAGTCTGTCTCCCTTGGAAAAGTGAGCAAAAAAGTGGTAGCGCCTGGATCTACTAGGAGATCTGCTCTCACATGCAAGCCCTGGGATGAACACAGGACAGGTGGTCCTGTGCAGAGAAGGGCTCATTTGGGCTCTGGCCAGGGTCAGGATTGTGAGGCCAGTCTAGTTGAAATCTGGGGCCAAGGACACCTGCCTGGAGCCTCCTCAGTCCAGGGCTCTGCTGGTACCCCCACAGCCACCATCACATCCATTGACCTCTTGGTTATTTGAGACCCAACTTCTCTTAAGAGGGTTATGTTTAAGGACAGGGTCAACTGGATGACCCTGGCCACACGGGAATGCTCGGATATGTACAGCCTGGTACTTCGGGCATTTCCTCAGTGCATGTCACTCGAGAAGCCAGTGGACCCACAGGGCTCTCTGCTGGGGAGCAACCAACCCTCTACCTCCCTACTTTTCCCTCATCTTGACCTTCAGGATGGTGTGAAACACAGCCCACCTTTACCCTCAGCATCCTCCAGAAAGGGGACAGATGGACAGGCAACAGGACAGATGGTCAGGCAAGGGGCCGGTCAGTAGAGAATGTGCTGTGCCTGCTTCTCTCTGCCCAAGGATGGTGAGCTGGGGCCAGGGGCATGATGTAAAAAAAGATGGCACAAATGGCAATTGCTCCTGTGGCCTGCCCACCAGGTGTGCCTGCTCACCCGCTGCCTGGTCCCCCCTTGCCAAGGCCTCGCCAGCCCCTTCCCTGCCCCCTTGTGGGTCTGAGATGGCTGTCGCCATGGCAACCTTGCTCATTCAGTCCAGGATAATGAAGCCAATGTGTTTTTCATTTCCATGAGCTGGAGTGTGGAGCAGAGCGGGGGAAGGGGCTCTCCCTTCTCGGCCCCTCCTTGGGGGAAGAAGCAGACTGGAGAGAAAGGGTGTGGGGCCTGTCCAGGGGAGGCAGGAAGGGGGTTAGACGTGGAGTCACAAGTTCTCTGCGCACCACAGTAGCCAGTGGTTGGGCAACTCTAGATAGAAGGTATGCCTCCCTGCCAACACCCAGACCAGGCAGAGAGGGACTCCATTTCTAATTGGGCTGTGACTTCACTTCTCTGAGCTCATTTCAGTAGAACCAAGTTCACCAAGCACTTATTGGGTCTCTTCCCAGTGTCTAGTCTTCTGGGCATCTCTGGGGAGCCACAGAAGACAAAAACAGCGCTCGTGGCCTCAGCGCTCCTGGCCTCCAGGATCCACAAGCCAGCAGGAGGACTTTATATCAGACATTCTTGTCAACTAAGAATGTTGAGAATGGGGCCATTAACCCTAACCCGTTGCGTCTGTATTTGGTCACTAGGAGGAATGGTTTACATGAAGTTATATATATGAAGACATTGTAGGTGTTTTGTAAGTGTTAGCCTCCCTTTTCTCTACCCTGTGTTCCTGGCTGTAGCACAGAGATAGCAGATGGTAACAAATTCTCATGCATGAGTCAGTAGCTGGGACTGCCCTAACACCTCTCCTTCCTCCTTGTGTCTGCGCAGAGGCGGCCCATACCATCATCAGCAGGGCTCACCTATAGCCCAGAGTGGGGAGTGCAAGGCTGCCTGGGAAATTCATCCACACTGGCTGCCATCACACTCCCTCCCCCCACTCCTCTCCAAGGGCAGGAAGCCAAAAGCACTCACACAGAAAACTCTGGCCTGTCCCCCTCCCCCCCAATAATTCAATCACCTTGGAGGCCAGTGGCCCTCTTCCCTGGCTGGACTGACAGATTAGCGGGGGAGGGAAGAGACGTGCACAGGGTACGAGGCAGGGGAGGCCAGGGAAGCTGCCATGGAAAAATCAGAGCCAGGCTTGAAAAATGAAGAAATAAACCTGCCAAGATGGAGACAGCCCCAATCCGTCCTCAATAAAGCTGTCTTAAGGCCACCAAGGATATGGGCTGGGTGGAGGGGGCTGGAGATGGCTCCTCCTGGGACCCCTGCTACTCCCACCCAGTTGGGCTCCAGCCCTGCCTGAGGTGGGTCATGGATGAAGGGAGCTCAGTGGGCTGGCGGGTTAAAAGGGCAAGTGTGTGGGAGACACACTATGGAGAGTGCAGGATGGGGAAACGAGGCCTGTTACCAGTTGAGCAGACTCAGACCCCTGCACACAGTAGGCACTCCATGATGGTCTACAGTCCATCTGACTACAGTGACTAGCGTCACTGCCTGAAGGTGGCCTGTGTGCAGCTGACCAGCTGCCAGGACTCCAGTGCAGTTTATTTCCCAGAGAGGGAAACAGGTCAGACCAACCCCAAATGAGCAGCCTATCAGAGGTACTCAGGCTCTCGAACCCAGGGACCAGGTCAGACTGCCTTTACAGGACTCTGCTGCAGGACTGGGGGCCTCTCGCCATGTCCCTGACAGTGCACATCACACCCAGCCCAGGCTGGGGGTCAGGCAGACCAGTGACGGGGAAAATGGCCCTGGCCCTCCTCCAGGCCATTGAGAATCACGTTTTCTAGTAACAGTTAATGACCCTGAAACCTGCTCATGACGTAAGTCCACAAGAGAAGGGAAGAAAATTATAAAGTGACTAGAAAGAAATAGATCAGAATGTTGTCTAAGCGAGAGGATCATAGGAAGTTTTTATATTTTTTCCTTCAATTTTCTGGTGACTTCCACAATTTCTATAACAAACGTGCAATATTTTCACAGTAAGGAAAAAGGGACCCAATTGAGGTTTAAAATAAATCATTACTGCTAAATGCTACTTTGTGCAACCTTTACATCTCTGAGCTTACAGGGCAAAATCAGATTCTTGCTGGATCTGGCAGCAGCCCTGCTTAGGCACACATGTGCACATATTAGAGCCTTCCCCCTTGACCTGCAGGTCCCATGAGGTCACTCCAGATGGGAAGATGGGAACTATGTAGCCTGCACTTTGCTGTGTGGCATTGGCTGAGTCATGTACCTTTCTGTGAACCGATGTTCTCTCCTGGCCCTCCTTCTTACCTCACAGGGAGGGTGCTGTGGATTCAAGGGTCTCGGCATGCTTGACTGAACTTGGAAGACTTCATGAATGGGGGAGGCCCAGGGCTTCTCCTATCAGAGGGTGCCATCTGGGGCAGAGGGGGCAGCTGAGGTGCCTCTGAGGACTAGGCAGGTTGGCACAGAACAGAGAAACTGAGTCAAGCAGTGCCAGAAGGCGAGGGGCCAGGACCAGCTTTCACCCCCTGTTTACAGTGGAAACACAGACTTGAAAAGATTTCACTTTTCCACTGTTTTTGTGGTAGTGCTGTGGGGAGCAGGGCTTCCTGAGATCCAGGCCAGCTTTCCAAGGCCACACCGAGTCCAGCCTTGCACTGGCCTCCGACAGGAAACATCATGTTTTCAATTTACGGGTCCTTGCCAGGCACAGGGAGCAGGCCCAAGCTCCACCAATCTGGCTGTTCAGGGTGAATAATTCCAAAAGTTGCCTCAGTTGGGGACCCACTGCAGACCCAGTAGAGCACCAGGACCCCAGAAGGACTCGTGGTATCCCTGGGGGCCCTTGACCCCTGACAACTCTGGTTTAGATACCCAGCACAGCAGCTGGTGTACCTTTGTTAGCAGCTGCTGTGCCCAGTGACTCCCCGCCACATATTCTAACCCCTGACCCCTGCCCCAGGTCACTGAGTCTGACTCCCTTGCTGGACAGATGGAGAAACTGAGGTCCAGAGAGAAAAGGCTTCCCAATGCACCAGATTCTTTGTGAAGAAAGAATGCCCTCAACTCAGACTGGCAGATTTACAGTGACACCCCCAGGCCAACAGGAACTGGCCTTCCCCTGCCCCCTAGCCCACAACCTCTGATGGCAATGACTGACCTCCGCTGGACACCAAGGACCAGGCACTGTGATGGCATTTAAATCACAGAGTAAGTTCAGAGATCCCAGAAACCTCTCAAGGGTCATGTGGCTGGCAACCATGGAGCTGGGAGTCACAGACTATTCCCTGGAGTTGCCATCTGCTTCCTCCCCATGCTGCTCTCAGCACTGCTCTGTGCAGTCTGGAGCTGCCCTTGCCCAGGGGCCCCAAGAGCCTCATTACCCCAGTGGATCTGCCACCCCTGCCATTTCCTGGTGCTTCTGGGAAACTCCCAGTAAACTGGGCAATACCTGCAGTAGCACAGGAAGCTGTACCCTGGCACACAGGAGGGCCACTGCACAAAGCAGGACAGGGGACAGGCTAGACTGTCAGGAAGGCCTCAGAGCACAGGTGATCTGTTCTTAATTGTCCCCTCTATGATGTTGCCCTCATGAGGGCAGTAGCTCGGTCTCCTGCTCCCTCAATGCCCCCAAACACTCAGCAGAGTGCTGCTTAATTGTAGTGCTAAACAAACACTTGCTGAGTGGTAGGTCTGGAGAAGCCTGGAAGTGCTTCCCATTAGTTCACTTATTTTCATAGGAAGAGGCGACACATCCCTGTCCTGAGGGGACATCCCCAGGTGGTGCAGTGGGCCCATCGCAGGGTTCCATCAGCTTCCAGTCCTGGTCCCATGTACACAGCCCCTCCCTGTGGCCTGTTTCTCACTTTCTGGGACTTGCTGGGCGCCAGCTCTAGACAAAGGGCACATTTTCAGAGATCATAATCCCTTGCTTGTTTGTGTTTTTCATAAACTGTCCCCTCCCTGCTTCTGCCCATCCAGGGTATTCCTGTTCCCAAACAGGAGACACTTTCCATATTAGGGGATGGCCAGTCCTGTGAGCTGCAGACATGGACACGGTGCCCGCTTGGCACAAAGAACACTGGCGCTGCCAAGCAGGAAGGTGCTCTGGGTGCCAGCTCCAGGCTGCCCTCCTGCTGCCTGGCTTGCAGAAACCAAGCTGTGTTCTGAGAAGTAGGGAGGAGCTGGGTGTAATTCACAAAGTGAGAGTGTGTGCGCGTGTGCGCGCACACGCAGGGGGCTCTCCTCTGGCAATGTTCAGAGTGGGTGCTCAAGTCAGATGAAGCCAGGTTCAAATTCGGATCCCACTTCCCAGCGGCCGTGTGACCATGGGCATGCTACTTCACTTCTATGTTCCACAACTTCTTTGCAAAAGGGCCTGAGAAGATCAAACGAGATGATGTATGTAAAGTACATGAGGGGAAGACTAATTAGCACAACTACTATCAGAACCCCAGCCCCCAACACATACAAACACACACACACACGCACGCACGCACGCATGCACGCACTCCAGTACCCTCATAGTGATTAACATAAAGGACTGGGTCTGAAAACCTGGCTGGGTGATCCTGGGCAAGTCAGTGGTCCTCTCTTTTCACTAGTCTAGGCCTATTCCTAAAATTCTTCCTGTTACTCTCCAGGGTGACCCTTCCCCTATTCCTAAAATAGCAGCAGTTTGTCCTCTAGGTTGGGAGGTTTAATAGCAACTGGGACACACAGGGTGCCCTCTGCCCTCTGCATCCTTCCAGTACTCACAGCCACTAAGCTCCTGCCACCTCTCAAAACCTGCCCAGCAGGCCCACCCTCACTGAGGTCCCTGATCAGCTTATTCTTGGTACAGAGGTAGTAGATTTGGAAGAGTCATACTGAACCGGCATTAAACACCTTCTAGTCCATTGAATCTCCTGATTGGCGGCTTCCTTCCCTGGCTGGCCCCATAGCTGTTACCATCTAAACACCTGAATTATCAGATAATTTACTTCTGTTAGAAAAGACTAGTTCAGGGGCAGGGCTGGTTTTCTAACACTGGGTGTCCATCTACCTGCTGGGCTGGAAAGGCACTAGAAGAATGGATGCAAAGAGAGATAACGGGAAGACTTCAAATGATTTTTCAGAGGGTTTGTATCCTCTTTTCTTTCAAAAAAAGTTGCCGGGGTGCAGGGCCCTCAACTTCTTTATATTGGCAGTGAGAGCAGGGCAATAGGAGCCCTAGGGGGAAGAAGAGCATCCAGGAGTTGAGGGTCGGTTGACCAAAGGCTGCGGCTTTTCCTCTCGTCCAGGACCCACTTGAAATCCTTTGAGAGTTTGTCTACTCCAATCAGCCTCCTCCAAGAAGCCTTCCATAGCCCCCACTCTCTAAAGACTATTGTTTGATGTCAGCTCCTCCCTAGCCACAGGGCACTGAATCTCTTTCCTGTATGCGAATCTTGGCTTGTGCCAGCCTGCAGTGGCATAGTGGCTTCTACTTCTTTGTCGCTCTAGGAGTTGAGAACAGACCTATACAAACAGTAGGTGCTTACTAAATACTGCTGCCTTATGACTACAGATGGAGAGTGCTGGAAGGAGGGGCTGACGTATGCAAAGTTTGGAGGCAGGTCTTAAATCAGGTGTGTGTATATAGTGTGAAGAGGATCTGGTTGGACTCCTGGCCCAGGAAAGAGACAAAGCTGCCCACCCGGCCTACACCCAAGGCTGGCTGTGCAAGCAGGATGCCAGTGGTCAGAGATGCTCTGGTCCTTCCACTGAGTGACAGCACAGCCTAGACCCTGAGTCTTAGGCTCTGACATCATCCCAGGTTGGGGGTGGGGGTGAAGATTCTGGTGGTGAATCATTTCTGTCACCTGCCAGGGCCCAGCTGCTTCAGATGAGGTCTCTTTAGGACAGAGCCAGTTTCTCCACCTCTGCTTATTAATTCCCTTGAGTACTGGCAAGTGGAAAAGGGGAGGGAGCCTTTTCATTTCTGGAGCATGCTACCCTCTGCATGGAGATTCCTGGAAACCTTCCACCTGGCTGGGGCAGGAAGACCCGGGAGCTGAGTGGAGGCGCTGATATAGGCTGACAAAGACTGGAGTGTGGGTCAAAGACAGGAGCGGACAGCACCCTGGAGCCTATCCTGAGGTGGCCCCATTTCCTCCCAGGGGCTGCAGAGGCTGGAGGAGGGCTGCTCATCCTAGGTGGACTGTCCAAAGAAAGGCATGGGTGGGTGGCACAGCATGGCCTAGGGATCAGACAGCAAGTTAAGAGGTCTGGGTTCCAGGCCTCCTTCCCACTGTCTCCCACTCTTCCTGGGTGACTTGGCAAAGTATGTGCCACCCTGGACCTCAGTTTCCCCATTATAAAAAGGAAGGACTTCACAGTGCAATCCTTCCAGTTCCAACACTCCACTGTGATAACTATTAAGGCCCTGGGGCCCCTTGGAGTTGGATGCCCTCACGCTATCCTACTGTCACTCAGGATCAGCGAGAGCAGGCCAGCTCAGCTTGCAGAAGAGATGTCAGATCTGAGTGGACCCGGCAGTGCCCAATGATCTAAGGGCTCCTAGAGGCCCAGGGGAACCACCTCTAAATGGCATGGCACATCCAGAGGACAGCCTTTGTGTCCCTGGGCCTCTGGGGCCGACAGGAGTTCTGTGGCCAGAGGGAATGGGGCTGGAATCCACAGACCTGCCTCAGGGAGGCTGGCAAAGGGAACACCAGGGTTTTATGAGCAGGCAAAACCCTGACAGATCTCTAAGATGGTGTATTCATGAGAAAATGGAGCGATAGTGTGAGAAGAACATGCCCCACATTTGCTGTTTGCAGGTCTCAGTGTGTCTCAGACTGAATGATCACAATCATGAACTGGTCGAAAATTCAGAGCCCTGGACCTAACTCCAGACCCATAGAAACAGACTCCAGGAAGAGGAGCCTGAGCATCTCTGAATTTAAAAGGTGCCCCAAGTGGCCTGTGTTGTTGTGTATTGGCACTTGGGGTTAGAATTGTATCTCCATTTCAGGTATCACCCTGAAAGTGCTCACTTGAAAGCTCCAGAAAGAACTCAGGAGGCCAGTATCCCTGGGGCAAAGTGTATCTGGGTGCCAGAGTTGATGGGTGCCAGACCCAACCAGGTATGTCAGTGTTGGAGGTGGAAGCCTCCACCACTAACAGAGAAGACCCGCCCTGTCAGCTATTGAGGCATCCAGCCGCACAGATCTCACAGGTGGGTGGACTTCTCCCATTTTACAGATAAAAAAAAACACAGGTATCAGACATGAAGTGACTTGTCCCGATTCACTGTCCTTATCCAGTCAATACAGGGAAGAGCTAGGAGGGATTTGAACCCAGAACTGTCTCTAAAATTGATGCTTTAACCATGTCATACTGCATCCTTTACCATGTTAAAATTTTACCTGAGTGACCCCATGGGTGGTGAGCTTTCCAGGACTGGGGGTGTGCCAGAGGCACCCAGAGGAGGCCTTGGCAGCAAGAGGTCACTTTGATCAACCTTCCTGGAGCTGTGACCAGGCTAAGCTGGTTAAACTACTCAGGGTGTTCTTAGTATCCTCCCCCACTCCCATGGTGAAAAGTATTCAAGATTATTTACAGATTCCAATTCATCGAAGGTCTCCAGACCATGTCACCCTGGAGTTGCTGGGTGAGGAGTTTCAGCTGGCAGGACATTTGTTGGGGGCAGAGATGGCAGGGCTAAAGAGGACTGGCTCCCCAGGTGGTGACAGGCTGGGAGGTAGCTTGGAGGTGGGGCTGAGAGAGTCCACCAGGGGCGGGCCTCCCAGTAAGGGTTGTCATATGTCAGCTGTCCTGCCAACCGGAGTGAGGGCCAGACGGACAGGGCTCCACGGGAGCATTCCATGGAGGTTATGAGGCAGAGATGCTCCCACAGGTTCCAAAAGAGGTCCCCAAAGATGTCTCAGGGAAGCAGTGGAGGGTTCCAAACAGCTGTGAGGCAAGATGTGCTGCTTCCCAAACCGGAACTGAAGAAGGGTGAGCAGCACTTAACAGGAAAGACAGATGCGAGGGAGAAGCTTCCATAGTCTTTCCAGTATCCAGAGTGTGGGTGTGGGGCTGGGGTGCCTCATTCTGCTCTGGGAGGTGTATGTGGTTCCATACATGGGGGCTCTAGAAGGTTCTCATAGGTGCAGTTTGTCTGGCAGTCAGGATGGACTGACACCTGAGTTCACTGCCTCTTCCCTAGGCCCACGCTGGCCACAGACCAGAGCTGATCCACCTGATGGGTGGACCTGAGGCCCAGGGAGCCAGGACTGAGAAGGCAAATATGAGCTGTACAGCATACAAGACTATTTCCCATAGCCAGTGCACATCCCAGAATCCTCACCGGCCCACTCACTCAGAACATTAAGCACAGGCGTACTGGAGAAAACCTCACTGCCATCTCTGGAGGAAGTTGAGGGCACACAGGCTGGGTGCCGGCTGGTTTTCTGCTGCTTCTCAGAACCAGTGTGTCGGAACTGTGCCGAACCACTGGGAATGCGGCTCAGAGCCTGTCCTGCGTCTTCAAGGGGCTGACAGCAATGTGGGAAAGATAGGCAGCTGACTCAGAGGAGCAGAGACAGGAAAGGCCATGGTGGGTACATGAGTCTGCAGAAGGGATTCCTGTGTCTCAGTGATCTGGGAATGGAGCTTCTAGCTGAGTGCACTGAACTTGGCAAGCCCTGGTTTGGGCAGGGGTTCCCAGTCCTGTCTGCGGTAGAGGACTCATGCTCAGAGGTCAAGGCCAGCACCTCCACCATGACTTCCCACCACACTGCCTGAGCAGAGGCAAATGTGAGCACCAAATTCTCAAAAGAACATTCAGCAAAGTGCATGCAGCAGAGGGGCTGTGGGTGACCAAAGGGAAATGGGTTCTGGCAGGCAGAGGACCCTGGAGGGCAACCCAGGCTCCAGGGAGACAGGATGCCCTTCTCCCTGGAGCTTTCTGCCCCAGCACCCCCATCCCGTGGGTTCATGAAACACTCTTTGGGAACCTCTGCAATCTAATCACATCCTGGATAATATGGAAACAGGTGGAGGACAGGGGTGCCCTTCCTTCCTGGGAGAATGGTGGGAACACTAACCTGAAGCCTGTGTTCTAGGATGTATGCTTGCTGTCAGGAGGTGAGGAATGATGGGGGCATATTGGCCCTGCATGGCACAGCCTGTGACTAGCCACCTTGTTCTGGGGCTGTTTGGGAGTGAGGCAGGCTGGGGCATTGTGACCTGCTATGGGGGGAATGCAACCAATTATATCACTTTCCCTGTGAAGGAGGTTCAGTTACTGAGCCACTAGTCATAGACTTGCCAGCCTCCATCTCCCTTTTCCCCAGTTCCTTTATTTAAATGCCTACAGTGTGCACTCATTCTCATCTGCAAGACTCTCCGGCCTCAATTTCCCCACCTGTCACTGAGGAAACTGGGTCCACCAAGCTGTGCTGTCCTAACCGCAGCCATGGACCATGTATAATACAGGCAAGTGCAATGTGGCATGCATGCTAAATACATACCAGGCTTCAAAGACATGGAGGAAAAAAGCATGTGAATTATCTGGTATATTAGTATCCCAACACAGTATCAATAAACAAGAAAAGATAACAGAGGTGGGTGATCTGATGAGCACTCCCACAGGCATAAAAAGCCTAAAAGGTAAGGTTCAGAGTACAGGGAGCGCTCCTGGGAGGGAAGGCCATGGGACCCCAACCTTGGGGAGGCAGCATGTCCTGAAGAAGCATCCAGAAGTTTCAAGTCACATGGCAACAACATAGGGCTTCTGAGGCAAGAGGAAGCACAGGGGAAAGCTGTAGCAGTAGGGGGGTGTGATACTTATTTTTTTTTTTTGAGACTATGTTTCGCTATTTTTACCCGCGGAACCACAGGCTCTCATTGCCCGGGGTACCATAGGCTCAGGCAATCCCCAGCCTCAGCTTCCCAGGTAGCTGGGATTACAGGCGCGCACCACCACGCCTAGCTATTAGTAGGGGGGTGTGATAAAGATGGGACTGGGCTGTGCCATGGGCCAGCCCAGGCAGTGGCAGTGGATATGGCTATGGAAGGAGGTGGGAGCCAGATGGTGGTGTCTTCAGAAGCCAGGCTGAGTTGGCCCAACACACAGCAGACTAGTTGACTGGGAAAAGGACCGGAGGAGCCCCTACTAAGGCATCCAGGTGAGTGAAGGGGTGGCCTGCCACCTGGGCCCACCATGCTACCTCATAGACCATTGAGATTCACCAGGCCCGCAGTTCTCACCCTCTAGAGCTCCTTCTCCCGTTGGGAGAGGATACCTTCTTTATTCATAAGCATATACTCCTGTCAGAAGCATCCCTCTGGACACCTCACTTCTAATTATAGCAGGAATTCACTACTGTTGGAGGGAAATGCCAGATTTCTAACTGCCCCGGTTAGTGCACATAGGCCTCTTGATCCCCAGTTTTAGTCTGTGGTCCATAGCCCATGTGCCTAGAATGGCACAGAGCAGCCAGACAGGCAGACCTCTGAGCTTGGAGATGAGTCTCCATCTTGAGTGCTTAGCACAGCGGGTCCATAAGGATGGGAGGTGACTGTTTCCTACCCCTTGGCTGCACACAGCAAGTAGTGTCCAAGTGAGTGTATGGTGCTGCCTGCGACACCTCCAAAGAGTAGGACAGGAGGGAGCTGTGTGTTGTTGAGAGTTGGATAAACAGGTGAAAGGGATGGCAGGTTGGACACCTGGGAGGTCTCAGTTTCGTTGAGTGCTGGCCATGATGGACGTGATGATAAAGATTAGACAATGCTATGGGATGCCTGGCAAGGAGCAGCTCTGAGGGAAAGGAGCAGGGAAGTGAGATGGTCCTGGAGCTCAGGGAGAAATTCCAGAAGGAGTTACAATGGGAAACACAGACATGACAGCATAGGGCGGGAGAGCTAAGCTGAGAAGGAGGCAAAGATGACTGTCTGATGTGAAGAGGAAAGAGAAGGACACTGCATAGAATGGACCAAACAGAGAAAAATAAAGTCACTCAGAGGGAGGGAGGGATGGACAGATGGACGGATGGGGACACACACACACACACACACACACACACACACACACACACACACACA
Organism: Uropsilus gracilis; assembly: GCA_004024945.1. Lineage (NCBI taxonomy): Eukaryota > Metazoa > Chordata > Mammalia > Eulipotyphla > Talpidae > Uropsilus > Uropsilus gracilis. The sequence continues at coordinate 96,349 of PVHY01001891.1, read as the reverse complement.
CACACACACACACACACACATGCTCCAGCTGAGGTTTGGTGGCGGAGAGAAGTATGGAAATGACTAGGCAACATGGGCTGGCTGCTCTGACTTCCCAAGCCCCAAGCAGACCTGGTTCCCCCGAGGAAGACCAGCTGGGACAACCCAGCCCCCTCAGGTGCCCAGATTCTCAGACACTTTAGAGTTGTGATTCTGGAGCAGGAGATACAGACCTTGAAGAGCCACATCCTTCCATGATAGGATGGCAGAACAGTGCTCTCTGTCTAGGCACCCCCTTGGGGGGCCCCTAGCAGTCTATCTCACCCCTCCAAGCTCACCATCAGTTAGCTGCACCATGGTAAGCAAAGGGCAGGGCCCTTCTGGTCAGTCTGAATGTGAGACGAGAACCAAGACTTTTGTGTAGAGATGGCCTAAGGTGCCAGAATCTTGACAGGGCACAGTGCACAGGGTGAGGGAACTCATACATCATGGGTGAGCATTCTTCCTCCCTTTTATATCTACATATATCCCCATACCTCACAGCCTCATTTACCAGCCCAATCATATACTCATCCTTGTACCCACTCAGCCATGTACTCACACACACACACCTGCATGCCACCTTCCATCCAGGGAGAGCAGATACCAAATCATTGCCCAGCAGTGTGCCCCTTTCTTGGTGACCTCCTCCTTCACCAGGAACTTCTGGGAAGGGATTATGGAGGGAAGATACTTTCCTCTCTTCTAGTCCAGCCTCTCCAGGGTCCATATTGGAGAATCTCCTTCTCACTCCCAGACTCAGGAATGCTCTGAGGCCCTCCAACCTGCCACCTAATTGCCCTGTGCAGCCAAACTCCAGCTTGCATACTTCTCAGCAATGAGGAATTCACTATCCTCCCCAGAGGGTAGCTGAAAAAAATCTCCAGATGGTTCAAACTCTTAGAAAGTTGAAGTAGAGGATGGATGCCACAGAGATAGTATGGTGGCAACCATAAGGGATCCAAGCTCTGCTGGCCTGAGTCCACAGGTAAGACTGTCTTTTCTCATTAGTTTGGAAAGTGACAGAGCTGGCCCATCACTGGCTGTCTACTCTGAATTATAACTGGATTAGAGAAACCATCTCCTTTAACCAGTATTCCTTCCACGATGAATGGTAGCTAACAAGGATCCAAGATAATCACTCCTTCACTCACTCACTCATTTAATAAAATGTCAAGTGAGCAGCCTCTGTGTGCCAGACATTAGAATATGGGAGTTAGCAAGATAATAATTTAATATAATATTCTTTTCTCGTGGGACAGCAGTCTTTTACCCATTTCAAAGATGCGGATGCGGAGTCCAGAGAGAGGCAGTGACTTGCTCAAAGTCACACAGGAGGTTGAGGTTCAGGGCAGAGCATCACACAAACTGCTGTAGATGTTGACCATCTGCCAGCCCCACAGAGAAAGGAAGAAGCTGCACATCTACCGCCCCAGCCCCAGCGGTTTCTAGGACACCGAGGTATTGATTATCACCCTTGCCATGGAGTGGTTTTCTTTTCTTTTTCTGTCAAGGCTTTCTGTTCTTTCTTTCTCTCTCTCTCTCTCTCTTTTTTTTTTTTTTATAGAATAAACTCCAGGCCTCTCCTATGATTAATTACCAGCTGCCTAATGCTCCGCCACTGGCAATTTCTGGAAAGGGAATGAATTACCTTGAAAAACATCCGAAGAGAGAACCCACCGTGAAGGAGAATTTCAAAGGTTACCGCACAATTAGCAGTGGGTTCCCCTTGCCTTATCAAGTAGCGGGAAGGCCCTCTGGGGAGAGGCGGGCTGCCAGCTTTAGGGGCACCTCTGGTTCCTGAGGGCAGCTGGGCTGGGAGGGTTGGGTAAAAGCTGCAGACAGAAATGGAGGTGGTTTCCCAAGCACCTACTGGGAGTCTGCCCATGGTTCTATCCCAAGTCTCTAAGGCATCCAGGGCTGTGAATTCCAAGGGACATCAGTTCAAATCCCTGCTCTATCACTTACAGCACGATGGGTTTCTTAACCACTTTGAGCCACTGGAGAACAAGGTATTAAACACACCTCCTCATGGGATTATGTGGGGAGAAATATGTATTTAAGGAGGGTAGTGCCTGGTACACAGCAGACTCTCACTAAGCTGTTCACATCTAAGATCATTTCAGCCTGCTAAGCATCCTCATAATAGCCATCTCTGCAATGTTGGTATAATTATCCTCATTTTCCGATGAGAACACTGACTCCCACAGAAGTGAAAGGACTAACCCAAGGTCATGAGTCTGATAGCAGGGAGCTGGGATTTCCTGCAGCAGGAAGAAAGCTCCCTCCTCCAGAGCCCAGTAAAGTGTATGAATCTTCAGGGCTTGCCTGGCCTTGCATTTGGGTCTGAGGGAGCACAGCGGCCTGAGGAGAGAAGCTAGGGGCAGTGAGGTGATGGTTGGGTAAGGTCTCACATCAGGGTAAAGACCCTGGCTCCCCTGCTAGGCTCCAGAAGCCTTAGGACAAAGGGCCCCGGTTCTCTCACCTCTGGGCTGGGAGCCACACAGTAAAAGGGTATTATACAAGTTGTCCCCTAGCACTGGGTTGAGTGTGATCAACCCTGAAATACCACTCTGATGAGACAGGCTGGTGTCTGTCTGATCAGAGGTCTGTCCGAGAGGCTCTATCTTGGCTTCTTCTGACTCTAATTGCTCTCAGGGCTCCCTGAGGGGCTTCTGTCCCCCACCAGATGGGAGCACCCATCTGTCCATCTTGGCATCAACGGGTCCTTTAGGAAGAGGGGAAAGGTACTGAGGTATGTGGGAAGGACAGTCTCAGCATCCTTGAGGAAAACACTGACATAACCTGTGTGCCAGGTATCCATTCCTCTCCTGTAGATTGCAAAGAGGCAAAGAGACCACAAAGTCAGGGTAGACAAGTGCCAGAACCAGAGTTTGAATAAAGGAACTGGCCCCAGAGCCCAGAGATCATGAATGCTCATGTTGTACCTCTACCTGCAGAGTGAGGTGAGGCAATAGAGCACCTGATTCAGTGAACTGGCCTCTTTGCCAGCCAGATCTCTTCTTATGCAGCTGCCATGATGCTTCACATATAAGACCCACATCCTATGGGGTTCGAGTGTTATGGATGGGGCACCTGTGAGGACTGCAAACCTGTCCCTCTCCCTTAGGCATACCTCACCATTCTAGAGAAAGGTCAGGTCTAAGAGGTCTCTGGGGAGGGGATTAAGGGGCAATGAGGTCTGTGCAGGGTTGTCTGCCCTCAAAATCACCCCTGAGGCTGATGGGTACTCAAAGGTACAGGGGAGCTGCATCTCCCTCAGGCCATGCCTACCCCTTCCCCAGGCTGCAGGCCTATCACCTCCCACTGGCCCAGCTGAACACCTACCTCAGTCACCCTTGAACTACCAGCGTCCCACGTGCCAGTCAGCAACTCTAGGCCTTCCACCTCACTCCAGCTCCATCCTGCTGAAGGGAAAAGGGGTGATCAGTGGATCCACTCACAGCAGATGTACCTAAACCCCCCATGCTGCCACAGCCCACAGGCCACCTGTTGGGTATTTGCAACACTGAAATATCCCTACTAAACAGATGGGTGATCTGAAGGACTGAGAGGGAATGGAGTATAATGATGGGGTGCCCAGTTGCCATGAGACACCTGTCACCCCACTTCCCAGCTGTGAGATCATGGATATGCTTCTGGTTTGTCTGGCTCCCTCATCTGGCAAATGGAATCACCATATCTCTCTTGGAGTTTCTAGGAGGATCTAAGAACACAGGATGGCAGCACATGACATCATTCATTTAAGAAATATTTAATGAGCATCCCAAGTTGTGAACAGGATGGTGGTCGCTGCTCCCATGGGGACGCAGATAAAGAGTGAAGAACAAAACAGTACCTAATTAAAAGTGGTGTCTGCCAGAAAGAACGAATGCAGGGCTACCTAGCATACATTCAGGATTCAGGGATGCCTCTTTGGGGATGTGAAGTTGAAAGACAGCTCCTATCTACCTTCCATGTCAGCTGAGGCACCGACACTGGGCTCTACAGAACACTGGGTCCCTAACGGCCCCTCTGCTCCAAGCTCCCAGGGCCAGCACAGCATCCCCACCCCAGCATGGGCACCAGAAGTTGCCATACCCCCCTTTAACTCTGGTGACCCCCAAACTCTGCTAGCGATGAACACAAAGGCCCTTTCCCATTTTACAGAGCAGGAAATAGGCCTGGAGAGGCAGGGACTGCTCCCACCCCATGCAGGGGTTGCACAAGAAGTTAGCAACTGGGGCAAAACTGAAATCGGCCTCCTGCTTCCCCACCACCCACAGTTCAGTCTTTTCCAAAGGCAAGCTGGCCTACAGACCCGCTGACAAAGAGAAAATAATTATTTTGGCAGCTGAGATAGAAGCCAGAGCCGGAAAGTCCTCGCTCACTCAGTGAGGATCACCCAGGCCCCAAGGGAAGACACCCGCCCATCCTGTCTTTCAAGGGTGCTCAGGCTTGTGGTGCATACTCGCGTGCCTCATGGCTCCCAGCCACCTCAATTCTTTGGTGCTGGCTTTGTGCAAAGGGGCAAGCAAACAAGAGAAGGCAAGAGACATGGCCATGGTCACATAGCAGTAAATGGAAACGACTCCCCACTTCCCTATGAGAGGAAGAGGAAGAGGAGGTTCACTTTTTTCGAGTCCAGTTGGGGATTTTCCTGGGATATTTCCTCTAACCCTCAGTGAAATGTTGTGAGGCATAAACCGGCACCTCCAATTTACACACGAGATCCAGAGAGATTCTACAACTTTCTATAGAGCAGTTAAGAATGGAGCCAGGGTGTGAGGAGACCACCTGTTCCCACTCACACACTGTCCACTCCAAGGTCACCAGCTAGGCAACACAAACCCTGCTCAGGTTGCTGTGGAGCTGACCTGCACAGGGCCAGACAGTGCTGAGTACCCAGGTGTCCTGGCCACCATGCAGGGCACCCCTCACACTACACTGGGTGCCTGGCTGCCCAGGCAAGTTGGGGTGGGTGGGTGGAGAATGGTGTGCAGGAAGCAGGAATCCAGGTGGGGCTATGACCCTGGACAGTACGTGGTGTGCCTTCCTTGACCCTGCTGATGCCCTAACTGAGGCTTGCAGCCTGTGCGGTTTGGCCACCTGGTGAGGCCAGACTGAGGAGGGGAGATGATGGGATGTCACTGGTGGCGCCCAACCTCACCAGACACAACCACACGCATGTGGGACCACTGCAGGGAGCTGTTCTCCATTTCAAAGGTTCTCAGAGGCATGGAGCAGGATGCAGCCTGAGCCTCAGGGCCAAGTGGGTGTGGAAGGGTCATCCTGTCTCCCCAGGGATGTGTACCCCACTGCCCAGAGGACTCTTGTAGATGTTTTCAGCTCAGGATTTTAATTTGGGGGTGGGGCTGACTGCGAAGGCAAAAAGGGGCGTGTGCAGGCTACTATGAGCCAAGCCTTTATTCTCACTGTGTGTCTGGGGCACCAGGGCAGGGCAGGGCAGGGCAGGGCAGGGCAGGGCAGGCCAAGGTGCCTGCTTGGTAGAACAGGATACTGAGTTTCCAGGGAGGATGGGGATGTGAGAGGTGTCACAGCCACAGAGAGACAAGGCTGGGTCTGGACATAGCAGTGCTCAACCAGGTAGAGACTCTCAGGACCCTGAATGGTTCTCTCAGTTACATCCTCCTCCCCTATCCCACTGCCTCCTGGGACTCCCTGGGAAGACTTGGGTAGAGGCACCTGGAGGCTGACTGGGGCTGGGGCCAGTCTGGAGAAGCACAGGGGGCATGAGGACAGAGGTGCCAGCACCACCAGCACCCGGGTGGGCATGGGGAAGTTTCTGTGCCTGTGACTTGAGATCTAAGACCTGTGGTTAAATGACTTCTGTTCTCTACAGCTGCTGAAGGCTGGAAACCTGCACTCTAGCTGGAGCCCTGTCCCTGTCTTCCCTCAATGGGGAGGTTAAGAGCACAGAAACGTAGAGCTGGATCTGAATCCCTGCTTTGTACTTTAACTGGGTAACTTTGTGCAAGTCACATGGCTTCTCTGAGTCCTTATCTTCTCTGTACACAGGGATTGCTTGCCTGTCAATCAACACTCCCACCAAGGGAGACTCAGGCTTTCCCTATAGAGCCTGGAGCATGACAGGAACACTGACTTACCATAGGCTCCTGGGGAAGAGGGTTAAACTGCCCCAGTGTGGTCTGCAGGGGAAGGGGTCCACACCATTAGCACCTGTGAACCAGAGTTCAGGGTTCCTGCCACATGTTGTTAGTCATACCTGTGCCTTGGTACCCTGGTGGCTATGGGGACTTGCTCCTATACAGACACAGGAGCCACAACAGAAGGAGCGAGCAGCTTAGCCAATGGTGACCACTGAAGTTCTGGGGTGGGGGGTGATTAATAGTTCAAGGTCCTCAGAGGCCATGTGGGGCCAGACATGGTCATGTAGATATCTACCCAATCTGGGTCCAGCCTACTGCTTCACTGGCTGAACTAGTTCTTGCTGGGTGGACTCTCAGTGTTGGGGCTGCACTAGATTGCAGCCCCTACCCCATTTTACAGATGGGTCAAATAGCGGCTGGTCCCCTGGACCAGGAGCTCGGACTCTGGGCCTGTATAGGGATGGTGGCCTCATACCCAGCCCCCTGGCTTCCTGGGGTATTACGGATTCCCCCATCTCAGAGACCCACCCAGGGAAGCATCCCCTTACTTGACCCTCATCCTCCCCTGGCAGCCAGGGCTGGCTCCAGGAGCAAGGCAAATATTTACCCCATGGTTATCCAAACCAGGCTGGCGCCCCGCCTCCCACATTCCTGGAATACGTATTCCCTGACCTCACCAAGCTTTAGGGTGGGAGGGCAGTTGTGGTGGTGGTGGCTCAGAGGAGGAATTCAGACATCGGGGAAGAACCAGCCAGACAGAGGGTCCCAGTCCTACAAGGAGGGCAGGGCCTGCTGGCCAAGAAGAAAAAGGTCAGCTTTGAATGGTCCTTGAGCTATTCACTGACTAGAGGAGGCTTCGGGCTAATCTTGCAGACTAGAACATGAGCCAGAACACTTTCCTACCCACAAGCCACTGGGGGAGGGGCTGGACTACCCAGTGTAGTGTGACAGGGTAAGGATGACAGAATGCTGCTTCTGAGGCTACAGTGCAGGGCTCTAGCTTCATGGACTTGCTGCCAAACACAGATACACACACACACACACACACACACACACACACAAACATACAACCATTGTGTTGCAGAGTGAATAATCCAGCTTGCTGTACACATGGCATATTCTTCTGGCTGCAAAGGCCTCTCCTCAGCCTCAGCAGCTTTCATGCTCTCTCGTTCTATCCTCAGTAGAGCTCTGCTACCAGGCATGATAAACTCCCCTGTACAGAAACTGCCCAGCAGAGACCAGAGGTCAGGCATTGTAAGAGGGAGGATACACACCATCTCAGCCAAACCACATTTTCAGCTGCCCTGCCCACTGGAACTCTGTTCATTCTTCAAAGCATCTCCTCCTCTGTGCTGCCTACCCTGACAGTCAACCCTCTCTCCTTCAGCCCTCACCCCCGCCTGCCTCCCCACCACCATGATCTTTCCCTTCTGTGAACATCCACACGTTTTGATGACTCCTTTCCCTTTGTATGATTCAACTTGACACCTGGTCATCTTAGCTTTGAGTGTGAAACCCTTGTACTCAGCTCAGGCACAGCAGAGTTGAGCCCAGGAACTTGGGTGGCCCTGAGCGCTCAGGGGAGGACAGAATACCAGTGTCTTTTCACCAAGGAGCAGTAGCTGGCGCTGGCTGCAAAGAACAAACAGATAAGAAAGCAGCCCTGGCAGGTTGGTTGTTTGGGGTCCAGAGGGACCTCTTGGGCAGAGTTGCCTATGAACCACAAGGGATCCTTATTTCAATCACCCTGTCAGCCCTCACTTTAACGAGGTATATCTGGAGCTGTTCTGACAGACTGCCCACAGTGAGGGGCAGGCCTGCAGTAACACATAGTAGGCTTCCCGGCCACCCCCTGTTCTGTTGGGACCTTTGCAAGGAGCTGGGAAAGGGGGCTGGGTATGGAGAAAGCCAGAGGTGGAGAGCTGGGGCAAGGCCACTCACAGCTGTGAGGGATGCCTTCTGGTGGGGAAAGTAGAGAGCCATACCCTGGCACTCCAGGAGTCCCAGTGAGTGGGTGTTGGGGAAGGGAGGGGTTTCTAGAACTGTCCTTCCCACCCAACCAACATGTCTGAGATTTGGTTTCTTCATTTTGAAGTAACTGGGGTGGCTTCTAAACTGATTTCGAGGAGTTGTTCCTTCTTTTGTTTGTTCATTCCATTCATTTGATCATTCCTTTCTTTCCCCAACTAGTGACAGTGCTACTGGCTAGCAGAGGAGGAGGAGGAAGAAGGGAGTGAGAGAAGGGGAAAGGAAGTCAGGTCAGAGGAGGAGGAAGATAGGAGTGGGAGGAGGAGATTGGAAGGCAGGCCAAGGCCAACATGTACCAAGAGTGTCTGCACACTCTGATGTGAGGTGGGCAAGACACAGAAGGAGACATGTAACTCTAGGACAACTCATCCTGGCAGCGAAACAAGGGTCTATAAAGGAGTCATTTTCTTTGGCAGATCTCTCAGGCAGGGGAGTACCCCTCAAAGGTGCAGAGGCTGGGCAGGGCCAAAACTTCAGACTGAAGAGAATTAAAGCTAGGTGGCATCAGAGAACAGGGGACAGCTACATTTTCAGGGCAGGACACAAGCATCCCTGGCACACCTGAACACATCTCTAGGGATGTGCTTCAACTCTGCCCAATTATGATGTGCTGTGCTTTCAAGGCCATCCAAGGCTGGGGTGGCACCTCTTCTAGAGAGCCCTGTCAGTCAGAAGTCCTCTGTCATTCACTGGGCATGGGGTCCAAGGAATGACTCCTATCCCCTGCCTCTAGGGGGTCTCCAGCTTATAGCACAAATGTACCTGCCTTGCCCCCACCAACCATCTCAGCCACGTGATGCTGGGCTTGATTCAAGGGGCAAAGGAAACCAGAGAGAAGAGGGGACCTACCTATCCAAGCTCACAGCTCACCTCCTCCTGGAAGCTCACAGATTGCCCCAGAGAACACCTCTAACATCTAGAGGCTTGGCTCTGGTTGTGGCCCAGTCTCATTGGATAAAGACAGGTCTCCCTACTCTTCAAGTCATCAAATGAACAACTTTCTCCTCTCAACAAGGGGTGAGGGTGCAACAAGAACTGATGGTGCACAGTGTGGCTTCATGTTCTGACACAGTAGATTTGGGGCCTCAGTTCTGTTTATGAAGCTGTGTGATGTTGGGGAAGAAACAGCCTCTCTGAGCCTCAGTTTCTCATCTGTAAAGTGAGGATAAGTAGAGGCGTCTCTATTCTCACAGAGTTGCTACAAGGATTTGCCAAGATTATGCCTACCCTGCACTTAGCAAATAGGGTCTGTTTTCATGGTCACTGGCTCATTGGCTGCCAATTATAGATGTGAGGTTTTTCCTAGGGTGGAAGCACTGAACCCCTTATCACAGATAAGGAAGACTTAGGGCTATGGGGAGATGAATCCTGGCTTCAGGCCCCATCTAAGGCCAATACAGGAGCAGGCCCAGTGTATCTGCTCCTTAGAGATGGGCTTCAAGAGGGCGACGGCTGCTAGGAGTGGGACCCCCAACCTCTTTCTGCATTAGAGTCAAAGGTGCTCAGCACCCTCCAGAGGCAAGCTTTATGCCAGGAGCTCCATTCCACACCCACCATCTCACCAGTCCCTAAGGGATAGGCATTGCTTCACCCTTGACAGGGGTCTGGGTCTTGCTGGTAAAGGCAGCTGGATGGGGTTGGCCAAACTAGGGCTCCTGGTATCCACCCAAGCACATGCCATGCTTAATGCCAATGAGTTAACTGAAATTTTGCCAATAGATCCTTTTTAGAGAGTTTGTCTCTCCTCTGTCTGCTCTGCAGGGGGTGGTCTGACACCTGTCATCTGGTCCTGCACTGCCTATCTGAGGGCTGGCCTGGAGGAATACCCCTTATCCTTCTCCCAGAGATGCCCCAATTCCAGATTCCCTACATTATTAACGGTGCCTGGTATAGGCACTCAGAAGAATCTTGGAAATTCCTAGTCTAAGTCTGCCACCTTATAGAGGAGGGGATGTAAGTCCAGAGAAGTCCAGAGAAGGCCCAAGGCCAGGACTAAGACCCAGTAATGTTGGAAGTAGGACTGAGAGAGGAGTATCCTGAGGAGCTAAGGGGTCTAATCCTATGAGCAAATCACATGTGTCCCCACGTCTGTTTCCTCATCTTGCACTCATGCTGGCTCCAGATTAGATGGGAGCAGCACAGGACAGCACCTGCAGTCTCCAGGGGCAGCCTGGACTTCAGGTCCTCTGCTCCCTGCACTTTAGGAGGCAGGCAGGCATGTCAACAGGCTGAAGGGCATGGGCATCCCAATGGCACAGGCAAACTGCGTAGCACCAAGTGTTCCTGATGTACCCCTGCCTGGGCCAGAGGCCAGGCTCCTGGCAATCATGCTTCCCAAACAGACATCCCTCTGGGATTCTGACCACATGTGGGCCAGGCCAGTCTGAAGTGATGGCCATGGCCCAGATTTACAAAATGCTTGACAAAGGACAGCACTGTTCTTGGTAGCAGGAGGTGGTGGGTCTGAGCATGGCACTAATATCATCAGGTCTGGGTAAAATCCTGGTTCTACTACTCACCATACACATGACCTTAGTCAAGGTCCTGCATCCCACCCCTGACTCAGTTTACTCAGTAGTAAAATGGGGAGGGAGAAGATTTAACTAGGAAGAGTGCATGGTCTGACCCTGACTCTCAGAGGAGCTGGGGCCTGAAAGTACTTGCTGTCTGTAAGAACACCAGCTCTTTCCAAGGACAGCCCCATGACAATTTGCAGGGGAGCTGCTGGGATAGCCAAGGGAAAAGGGGTTTGAGGTTGTTGATCATCATACTGCACTCTGCCTCCTATCCCAAGGTACTCTACCCTCCCAGGGAGGCTTGACTGGTTCTGGCTCACAGGAAGGCAGGGGCCCTGTCCTGCCTTTGCCATGGGGCCTCCCTGATCTGGGGCCAGCGCTTCCCTCTCCTTCAAAGTCCCCATCATGCCTATAAAGTGGGAGGAATGGTGCCTGCCTAGCTGCTCAGATTGCTGAAAAGACTCTAGGAGATGGAGGATGTGACCAGACCCACTATGGGTGGCAAGGCTCCTATGCCACTGTGCACACTGCCAGCCATGGCTGCACCTGTCTTCCCAGGCAGCCCAGGACCCAGCCCTGTCTAAGCCATCACACACGCAGAGCACAACATGGACCCCACCAAGAGGTGCTGAGGACATCCCCAGGTGCTTCCCAGCTGGAGCTGTCAGGACAGGCCTGGAATGTCCCTCCTTCTCCCTTGAGTCTGGAGGGTTCCTATATTCTTTCAGAAATAGGGGCTCTCTCACTCAGTGACTCAGTGGGATTCTTGGGGCAGCCATCCTGCACCTGCCCATCAATCACTGGATTGGAACTGGATCCCTCTGGGACTAGACCCCTCAACAGGCTAAAAGGTGAGGTCAGATCAGCCCCCAGGATGAGTCCTCCTGTCCACAGGAGGCTTAGGAGACTTGCAGGTTTAGGAGACTAGGAATGTTTGCTGGGTGAAAGATGAGCGGGGATGGGACATATGAACACAGTAGGTGATGCTTGCCCAGGGCACACCATGTCCATGCCAGGCCCAGCTCGAAAAGACACTATGACAGGGCCGGGCACGGTGGCTCATGCCTGTAAGCTTCAGCCTATGAAGTGGCCGGGGCTAGGGATCGCGGTTCGAGTCCCGCCTGGGGCCCGTAGCGAGACATAGTTCCAAAAAAACAGCTGGGTGTGGTGGTGCGCGCCTGTAATCCCAGCTACCTGGGAAGCTGACGCTGGGGATTGCTTGAGTCTATGGTAATACGGGCAACATGAGCCTGTGGTTCCATGGGCAAAAATAGCGAGACCTAGTCTCAAAAAAAAAAAAAAAAGACACTATGACACAGATGACACCATTTAGTCCCATAGCGATTCTGAAAGGTAGGAATGTTATTCCATTTCACAGATAAGGAATTTGAAGCTCAGAGACATGAAGATCTGCCTGCCGTGTTTTAAGTGCAAGAGCTGGATTCCGCATAGGCTGAGCTTTTCAAAATCTGTGCGCTGGTCCACAGCATAGCCTGGGGTACCAGGGAGATAGAGAGAGTGGTCACTGGAGGCCAGTCAGACCAGGGGTTCCCAAGAGCTACAGGCCTGCCCAGGTCCTGATTGATCTGGTCTGGGGTGAGCTACCTTTTATAGCTGAGAACCCCTGGTTGTCCAAACCTTTCCTCCCAACTGTGGAGGCCAGTTCAGGGAGGGGTGGGCTAGGTCATGGTCACTCTCTGTGTTAGAGGAACTTGGGAGAAGGCCCCTGACTTCCCCATCCAGGGTTCTTGGAAACTGAGCACTGACACCTAGCAAAGCAGTCCACGGAGGGCAGAGGCGGGCGGGTGAGAAGAGGCAGAAGCATGGGGAAGCCAGCCCAGCATGCAGCCAGATGACACACAGGCCCAGCAATTCCTGACTCATAGCCACCCATCCCGTGACTCCACCCACTGCCAAAGTCCCCACCCTGGCTCACACTCAGCCCACTGCAGTTTCTGAAGTCCCCTCCCATTTAGGACCAAAAGCCACAGAGCGAGGAAGGAGTAGTGGGTCCCCACCCAAGGTTGGGTGGGAAGCTCAGACAACTTGGAGGTGGGGGGACTCCAGGACACCACATTACTAGGCATCAGCAATAGTGCTGGCTCCTGCCCCTTCCTGCACTGCCTTCCCCCACCTCAGACTGAGCTAGCCAGTGTTCTGTGGACTTCATACCCAGTCTGCAGGAGGCAAACGGAGACTGGCTGAGCCCAACTGGTGTTGACGCCCACTTGGGCCAAATTTCTTAGCCATGTGACTCCTCTTGAATCAAGGTTCCAAACCCATTGGAGTATGCCAGGCTCCCCTGCTGCCAGTTCCTCTTCCTAAGAATGCATAATTCCCTTATCCTAGGACTTTCAATGGCTCCCCATTGTGGTACAAATCTAAATCTTCAGCCTCATATGCAAGGCCCAAGTTTGACTCTGACCTGAGCCTTTCCCTAAATGTGTCTGGTCTCTTCACTATTGCACTGCTGCCCACATCAACCTTATTGCCAGGAATGCCCCATGATCTGACTCACAGGGAAGAAAATTAATATCAAGGGGCCCTACGGGGTCAGATGCTGTTTCCAGAACCTCAAGACTCCTCATAGCTACCCAGGACATTGGCTCTGAATGGTCCACTTGACAGATATGGATGCTGAGGCTCAGAGAGGTGGTGTCCAAGGATACTGGAAGCTGAATAGTCACCAGGGGACAAGTGGGGGGCAGCAGGGAGTGCCCAGACTCTGGTTTTCTTGTGGCTAATAAGCACGCAGTGGTTCCAGAGCTCAGAGTGGCCCAACGCCTGTGTTAACTAATCCATTGTCATAGAGGTGTGGGTCTGCTACCTTGGTTTCCTAATCCTCCCTCGGGCCTGCTCAGAGTAACAGCTGATACTCAGGCTGCAAGACCTGCTGATGCTGAGATGGGCTGGGGAGGAAGGTCAAGGATCAAGGACTACAGCACAATGGCCAAGAACAGTAACCCTGAGGTCAACTGTTCAGGTTCAAAGCCCAATGCAACCACCTTGTGATGTCTATACACCTCTCTGTGCCTCAGTTTCCTTCTCTGGAAACAGATACAATAGGAGTAGTTGCTATGACAGTGATCATGGCTTTTTCTAGATAATTAAAGTCACACCTCCAGAATACTATGGAAGCATCTAGAATGTTTGGTATCATCACCCTGCTCTTCCTAGTACCTTGGGCTCAACATCACAACCAGAGAAAAACAGAGTTCTCAGAGAACCTCCCAGGAAATAGAAAGTAGAGTGAGAGTGGTCAGAGAGCTTGCCTCTTAGAATTGCTCCCCACACAGGCTGGTGGGCCTGGCCTACCTGATGCTAGAGGAGACAGGAGGGTGTGCCATCTCCTGGGTCCCGGGAAGAGGGTAATGAGAGGTTCCTTTCCATGCTGAGACACCCACCTTTGCACTGTGTTGTCAGAAATGGGATAACCAAACAAGGGATCATATCAGCATCACCCCCATTTCCCTTGGGTACACTGGCAGCTCCCCACTTGGGGGCCATTAATCACAAAGAGTGCCCCCACTGGACGAGAGGCAGGTCTTGGATGCTGGGGGGGTGGGGGTTATTAATCACAAACCAAACACCTCATCTCCTGGGGTATCCAGTCTTGTTTCTTTCTAGATAAGGCCCAGCATGGCCTAGGGACTTGCCCAAGTATATCAGTGACCGGTAGTGAATTCTAGACCAATACCCCATTCTCTGGGATCCTCTTGCTTAGCTCCATTCTGAGGTTTCTCTTTCCAGGTCCCAAAGCTCACTGAGTGTCTCAGAGAAAATAGCTCATCAGCCTATGTGAGGGCCCAGAGTTCCACCGATGGGAGGCCCTAGGAGGGGGTCAAAACAGGTCAGAGGCAGGCAGTCCAAGAACCTGAGGTCCAGCTTCCTTTCTCAAGAGGGTATGATTCCTGGCAGCAGTTCCTACGGGAAATAATAGAAGTGCCACCCGAGGCAAACAGGGGGTCGGACAAAGGGGGTGCCTGGGCAGGGTTTCCTGTTGGGTGGGCGGGTGGCCACTCACTAAGGTGGAGTGACCACTGTGGCTATGGTCCTGGGGCCAGGCCAGGGTTGGGTTTCACTTCATCCCTGGCTCAGGCCCAGGCCACCCTGAGTCCCATCCTCCAGGCCTGCCCTGGCTTCCTGTCCCACTGGTCCCACCCAGCCCAGGAGAAAGGGAGGGACTGCCCTATGGAGGCCTCCTCAGAGGCATCAAAGTTTTCTGGGACAGGAGTGGGCTGGTTGGCCAGGGCCTGATTAGTGGTCTTTGTCCTCTGACCTTTAGGCCTTGGGTCATTTGATTTCTAGCAAGAGGCCTGATAAAAACACTACTGGGTTTTCTTTCTAGGAGCCCATAACTTCAGATACAGTTGAGCAGGGGTTGTAGATCTTCCCAGTTCTGGGCAGAGGGGTAGAGTCCCCTCTAAGGAGCTGAAAGAACCAGGACAGAGGAGAAGCCAAGGAAGGAGAATTTCAGGTCTCAAAGGCGGAACTTTCTAGTGGTCAAAGATGAGGGGCGAAGTAGTACCCCCAGAAGGTGTGACACCCCATTGAGCAGTGTAGCCCCCTCACCAGCAACAGCATGATGCCAAACTATAGCCACAGCAACACCCCCCCTCCGCTCTGCCTGCTGGGATCCTTAAAGTGCCAGGGGTCTGGGTATAATAGGAGACCCCAGGGGCTGTGGGCTATTCATGGACTCCAGGTGAACCCACTCCATTCCCTGTGCTTTAGGAGCTGGGGACCCCCCTATTTATGGACAGAGATACATGAAAGTGGGCAGGCTGATGGGTTGGCTTGGTGAGGGGGAAAGGTTCAAACAAGGGCACCCACCTACATCATTGCTTCTTTGTTTTCTTGGGACTTTGGGAGGCTGTGGGATCCCTAGTCTCTCTCAAGGCTGCTTGCAAATAGGTGACTCAGAAAGCAAGCAAGCCAGAGAGTGAACTCTTCCAGCCGGTTTGGGGAGTAGGGGTGCTATGGACAAAAGTCTTGTTTAGTTCAGTGTTGGGAGAAGTGCAGATAGAAGGTGGATTGGTTTTGTTGACACCAGCCAGGGACAAGAGCAGGAGATCCAAGTCTCCTGCCTTCACTGAGGCTGCCCAAGGCCACCCAAAGGAAAACTGTCAGCAGGCAGACTAAGTCCCCTCATGGCCCCAGGGTGTGTGCCCGGAAGGTGAGTCTGCTCCCCAGGCAGGGGCTGACTTCACACCACCCAGACTTCTTGGAGCAGGATACGATGACTTGCTTGTATTACTACAACAGGCTCCCAATGGGCTGTTTGTGGGAGCAGCTTGATGCTCAGCCAGGGGCTGAGGGAGGAGCTTGGTCAGGGAGCCAAAGGCTTAAGGTCTGTGGGTAAGCAAAGTGAAAGACAAGCCTGGTGAGGCCAACATACAAGCTATCAGGAAAAGTTACTGAGATGGCCAGGGGGTGGTAGAAAGCCTCTGGGGGCATGCAAACCAAGGCTGAGGACACATGGGCCTTGGTGGCATTCTGGGACTCTAGCCCCGTAACTAAAGTAGCACCCTTGGCTATATTCTAGTCATTCATGGGTGACAGGATGGCTGGCCTCTGTCACCAGCTACACACCACCTGCCTCCATCCTTTTCTGGAGGAGTTTGCCAGTTGTAACAAAATGGTTCTGAGTCCATAAGCCCAGGGGGCCCTTCCAGGTTGAGCACCCCAAATCTTATCAATAGCAGAGACTGGATCTGATGATGTTCTGTCTAGCCCTAATGACTGCTCTGTGCCTCTCATGCCAACCACCTGGTGGTTTACCATCACCCATGCAGAGAAAGTACGCCTAAGCTCCCCAGAATTCAGGGCAGTCTGCAGGGCCAGCAGTAAGTACACTGATCTCTGTACACAGCTGCCTCTATCCTAAGCCTCAGCTCAGCCTGAGTTGGTTACCCTGAGTTGTTGTTGGATGCCACTCAGCAGTGAGCATCTCCAGAGTCAAGGAGCCTAGGCTGGCAGAGTTGGTTGCCCAGCCGTGTCTGTGAAAGGAAGGAGAGAAGAAGCAAGGAGAAAGGGGACAAACAGACATATGAACCCAGGTGGGTGCTCCAGAGCATGGCCCTCAAAGGTCACCAAGGTTGTCCCCAGGGAGACAGAGCCCTCTCTGGCCACACAAGCCTAATAAACCTGGGGAAGGTCATTTTTCCTGAGCAACTTCCACAGTGCATCCATTTTCCTAAGCAACTTCCCCAGCAAAGACCCCTGGAGGTCAGGCCTCTGTACTCTCTCCACCTCAGCACCTGTCTCTTTGGGGAACAATTGAATCCCCAGTCATTCAGTTCACAAGCGATACAGTGATGTCTCTCATCTTTCCTGTTGTCCCTGCCCAATACCAGACTTTTATCATCCTGGAATGGCTGGGGTGGGACATGGATGCCTCAAGATGGTAACAGAGGAAAGGGAGGTGAGTCTGCCAGGTCAACAGGAGGAAATATGTCACAGGTGTTGTGAGTTTAAGAGGTTCCAGAAGATCTGCACTCTTATGACCCTGCTTCGTCAGGTCCTGGCACACAGTAGGTACAGAAAACCTGTCTAATCAATCAGTGATCTGTGGAAAGCAAGTGGAAAGCCTGACTTGAGTGCTGCTGCTAAGCAGCCAGGACTCAGCTACAAGCTCCAGAATGTGGCAGATGGTGGATAGTCCACACGTGCCCCTTTCTGGCCTGGGTTGTCTTTTTGAGCTCCTCATGGTTAGAGGATGCCTAACCTCTCAATTTCTGGGCAAGGATGGCTCTCTGTAGTCAATAAGTCGGACGCCTTTCCTTGACGGACGTGCCAGGCCTTCCCACTCCAAACTCAGAGGCCCAAGAACTCTGGGACCTGATTGAGGACTGCCCTTGTCCCAGTGAGCCTCTCATGCCGGTGTGCCTCCTCTCTCTTGGTTCCCCCCTCAGCCTCCTGGCTGCAGCCAGCCTGAACTGCTTACTTGGACAAACGGGGATGGTAGCCATGTGACAGGCTAAGGTTTCCTGGACCAGGGACACACACACACACACACACACACACACACACACACACACACGCACATGCACACATGGCCACTAGTGGCAGGTCAGGTGGTCATGTGGACCAGCAAGGCAGGGACTGGGCCAGCTCAGGTTTCTGTGTCTCTGAAGGACAAATGGCTGGGTCTGCCTTTCTTCACCTAGAAGAATGCCTTCTCCAAACACTTGTTTTCTGGTTCCTGGACGCGCCAGGGACATGCTAGATGGGAAGTGAGAGGAGTGGGGGGAGGTGAGGGGAGCAGAGGAGGGGAGGAGCATGCCCAACCCTGCAGCCTCTGCTGCTGGTGTTTTCCTTCCGCCCTCCCCACCCAGAGGGCAGATGCCTGCTGGGAAACTGGCCGCCCAGTCTCTCTGACAGCAGGAGAATCCCAAAGGCCAGTGTTTGGATGTGTAGAAAGTGGGATAGGGAGGGGTCTTCTCATCAACCTAGGAGCAGAGGGGTCTTGGGAGCAGTGGCTTTGCACCAGACTTCATGGCTCATCCCTGGGGGTATCAGAGAAAGAGAAAGAGTGGAAGAAGAGGCTGCCTCATCAGACTTGGCAGGGACAGTTCTGCCTTTGTTCTGTTGCCTGATGAAGATCTATATGCCAGGATCTCGAAGCTTCGTCCAGATTTGGGGGGTCTGTGACTTAGACATTTTCCCATAATGGCAAGCTTGTCTCCAGACACCATCCCATTACGGGAGAAGGAGGCCACAAGTCTTGACAGGTAGGGCTGACTTCCAGCTCTGGGGATACCAGTATCGTTGTTGGGAGGGGTCTGTGGCTGGATCTTTAGCTGCCTTGACCCAGGCTTGACTCCAGTCTCTAGCAGCACAGAAACCCAGTGTAGGGCCATCTTAGGAAGGCTACAGAGAAACAAGGGGTGTGACTGAGAGTTCGCAAATAAGAGTCAATGTGGGCAGGCCCCTGATATCTCACAAACCTCAGAGCCACTCAAGGAGGTAGGTGATGTTGCACCCCATTTTATAATTGAGGTTGCTACAATCCAAAGTTGCGAGGAGTCAGTGTCTGAACCCAGACAGTGCTCTTAATCAGCACCCCACCAGATCAGGGGTTGGGCTCCCAGTTGCAGGGAGCAATCTCTACAAAGTTCTTGGCAAGATTTCAAGACTGGTCTCAGGGTTCCCAGGGATGTGGGCCAGCCAGCCCCACCTCCCACTATCTGTCTATCCAAGGTACTCAGGAATGTAGCCCTGCAAAGGGCTCTAAAGCAGAAAAGTCAGGAGATGAGTATGGGGGGTTGGGGGGACAGAGGAGGGAATTCAAGGGAGAAGCAAACCTGGGGAAAGGAGAATATGAAGGTACAAACAAGGGCAGAGAAAGAGCCAGGGTGGGGGTGGGATAAAGGGTGCAGAAATACATGGAGGAAAAAGAAATAAATAGAGGGAGGAGTGACAGAGCAATAGGAGAAGATGGAAGAGATGACAGTGGGAGGGAGGGTGCTAGAAGAGAGGAGGTGGGAAGCGATCCACAAGGAAGGGGAATGCAGGAAGAAGTGGGAGCATAGGGGCAAGACAGAAAGGCAGAAGGGGGTCAGGGAGGGGAAGCACACCCGCCCGCCCACCGAACATTAAATACCTAACAGGAGATGACAAATCAAATGGGAATTACTGCGGTAAAAACATAATTAGAAACTTGATTGAAGTTAAACAGAATTTACATAACACTGCAAATTAACTTTACACGGAAACTATTCACTGGGAAGGCAATGAAAAGGCATTTCATTAGTAATCTATATTTAAACAATAGGCACAATGGAGCCTTCTGATGAGGAACTTGGTGCCTTCAAGTAGAGCGAGTGCCAGAGTCTGCCAGAGGACAGCAGCCAGTGCTGCTCCAAGAGGAAGTGGGCAAGGTCCAGGACGGGATCCCTGCACCTGCTGGTGGGGGCTCGCGTGGTGGACGCGTGACTCATGGGGGTCAGATTAGATTCTGGTGCAGATTCTGCCCTTGACTTGCTGTGTGGTGCTGGAGCAATGTCTTACCTTGTCTGCGCCTGCCCTTCCTCATGTGCAAAATGAAGAAGTTGGAGAGGGGGAAAGGTACCTGCAAGCCTGGAGAGTCTAGGAGTACTTGGGAGATGGTAGAGAACAAGTGGCAAGATGCAGACCATCTGGGTTCAAACCTCTTAGCTGTGACACTTTGCAAGCTTCTTCCTCTCCAGCCCTGGTTTATCCATCTGCTCAATGGTGATAACTCCACTCCCCCCACCCCGATGTCACCCAACAGTGGAAGGATTTATCGAGAGATAGGGTGGGTACAGCTTAGAGAAAAGTGAATCTAAAGGCCCAGGATTACTTGACTCATCCGTCTGGCACGCTAATTAGATTACCAGTAGCCTCTTGCCACCGACCTCCCACGAAGCCATGCATCAGCAGAGCACCTTCTGAAGACTCATGTCCCCTTGCAGAGTCTGAGTGGCATCTCCTGGAGGGATGGGGGTTCACTAAATCCCAGCTCAGCTCCATCTCATTCTCAGAATGGAGAAGTCTCATGAACTTTGGCCATGCCAGGCTGCATTCACTGGGGCCGAGAAGACACTGCCCCTACAGCCTGTTGGTCCTGTGAGCTCTCCGCCCACCTCCCCTTCCCCTACCCCTGCCCCTGCCCCTGCCCCTGCCGAGCATCCGTCCAGGATTAAGGCACGTTCAGGGGCAGAGCTCCTTCCTGCAGCTTTCCCTGAATGAGCTGTGACTCACTGAGGGCTGACCGCATCATGAACGTCAGAGGGATACAAGGAGAGACACTCGGCATCCCCAGCAAGCACATGGCTGCCTGCTTAAGGCAGCACCATCCCTTTAGCTGGGGAGTGCCAGTAGGCAGCACTGGCATACACTCACAGGTCAGGTGGTCTTTGGAGTGTCTTTTAAGGTAAAGGACCCAGATAGTACTTAGGGTTCAGTAGGAAGTTGCAGGCCCTGACTCCTGTGGGCAGCACTTTGAACCCTGTGTTTTCTGACAAATAATCAGGCAAGGAGCAGCTGTCTGAGCTCCAGAGCTCCAGAGGGGAGGTGAGAGATCAGCAGAGGTAGGAAGTGCTCAAAAGAAAATGCCAAATGTGCAGATATCAAGGCAGAGAGCTCAGCTGAGGCCAGGAGTGCTGGTGAAGGGGAAGGGAGGGTCCCAGACATGGGTTCACCCACAGCCCAGCCAGATGCCTGTGTGGCCAGGCATGAAGGGCAAAACTGCTCCAGAGCTCCTCCTTCTCCACATGTGGTTCACTTTTTACTGAGGTCTCAGAAGCTTTGCCCTGCTGTTGCCTTCCCTGGAGTACTTTATTCCACCTTTGTCAGTCAATCTCTCTTGGCCATGAAGATCTTGCTCTCCTACTTCTCTTCCTGCTTCCTTGACTGAGCCTTCTCTATGCCCTTTGCTGCTTCCACCCGTCTCCCCCTTCTTTCAGGGCTGGATGTCCCATGACTCAGGTACAGGCTCTGACCACTCCATCTCCCCTGCTGACCTCATTAGCCTCATGGCTTAAACCACTGTCTACACACGGTGGCATCTACATTCATCCATCCCATTGGGACTACACTGCCACCCAGATCATCTGTCCAACAGCCTTCTCAGCCCTTCCCCTTGGGTGTCTGAAAGGCACCTCAAACTTAACATGTGACTTTGCTCAGCCCTCCCCAGTCAGCAGCCCTGGCTGATAAATGACACTTCCGTTCTACCCATGGGTTCTGTCCTACACCCAAGGGCCTTCCTTGATTGTGGCCCTCCATCACCACCACCACCTCTACTGCACCCATAAGCCCATCTGCTCAATCTTGGAAATATATTCAAACTTCCGTGGCTTCCCACCTCATCCCCTGCTGCCTGGAGCCTAAGTCTCCACTGCCAGCTCCTCTATGCTCTACTCCTGCCCTATAACACGAGTGGGTCCCCAGGTCCTCTCTGACCTCCCCTTTTCTCCCTCATTGTAGCCACCCAGCTGCCCTGCTCTTTCCTCGAGGGTGCTTACAAAGGGCAGCCTATAAAGACTTGGGCTTGGCAGCAGCACTTCCCTGGGGAGGCGGGGCCGAAGCAGTGTAGTGTAGTAAAAGCAAAAGTACAGAAGCTGCTATTGCCACTGGGATGAATCTGAGCAGCTCTGGTGTATCCAGGGCTTGCTGTGTGACCCCTGATGGGGCCATTAACTTCCTTGTATCTTGGTTTCATGGTCTGAAAATGCAGACAATAATTCTTGCCCAGAGCTGTCAGGGAGATTACCTTGGAGTTTCAAATACTGCCACAAACAAAATCACATACACATCCAACAAGACACACCTCCAGCCAGGTTTGCTTTAGAAAATCCTCTCTTCTTAGCCCCATCTGACCCTGCTGATCTTGCTTGTTGCCTTAATGCTACATACACAGGGGCTGAACTCCTTAGTTACACTCCCCCCCACTCCCCCCCAGAGTTCACACAGAGCCAAGTACTCAGATGGTTGACCTCTAAATAACACCCAGGTCCAAATGACTCCCAGAATTCTCCAGAACTGGAGTAAATGGGGGACGGGGTGGGGGGGGGAGTCCATTTTAGAGATGGACAAGGTGAAACCAACACATTCTGTACTGGACACCACACATAGAGTTACAGAGAAGTTGTGCAGAGCTTCTCTATAAAGTTGGGTTAAGTAAAGTTGGGAGAAAGGGCTGTCAACTCCCTGCCTGTCACTAGCCAGGCCTGCCCTGTCACTAGTCAGTGACTGACCTCACCCCTGTGGCTTAGGCATCAGGGTTTGGGGGTCTGATGTTACCTTTTGGGGCGTGGCAGCTGAGTGATGGATGGTGACTCCTCACACCCCTCGCAGCATTTGTCTGGTGCAGCAGGCCTCCTCTTAGCGGTCTAGGTACACAGAAGAGATGGGACACGGGTAAGCGGCCAAAGACCCAGAAGGTGGTGGCTCCCTCCAATCTCTGTCCCTCCCTGCTAATCTCAGTGGCCTCTCAGACCACTTAAACACACCCTGGATGCCTGATTTATCAGTCGGCTGTCTCCCCTGCAGCACTTCCACGAGCAAGCCAACTCCCCCAAGAGTGTGTCAAAAATTTCCTAAAACATACATAAGTTTTATTTCTTCTGGAGGTTCAGGGGCTTTGTGTTGTCTTTTCCTTCTTGATTAAAAAAAAAGCAGAGTGCCATGGCCTCCCTGTGCGGCCCCCAGGCAGGGTGACAGGGAGAAGCTGTCGGGGGTATTTTTAGCTGGCCTGCAAGCCCTCGCTGAATTCTCTTCTCTGTGCTGTGCCTGGCTTCGGGGAATTATCTCACGCGCCGGCAGGCAGCCACTTCCAAAGCCACTCTTTGACCCCTGCCTGAATTCCTTCTCCATTATGAACTGCTCACCAGATCTCTGACCAATGCTGAGAGCCATTTTGCGTGTGTGCATCATCTTGGGAAGACCAGCCCATTCTCCGCCAAGTTCCCTCCTGGAGGCTGGCCTGGACGGCTCACATCAATCTACCCAGGAGGCCCAGACACAGACTTTAGAGCAGAGAAGAGACCTTCTGGTTATTTATCTTGTGCTCCCCACACTTCAGGCCTTCTCCTATGCCCGTGATGATTCTTGGTCCTAGCTGAATCCTATCTGTATGATGACTGAATTCATATTTAGCTTTTGGCTCCAAGATATAATGATCTTGTCCAAAGTCATCCTCTCCATTAATTTCATAAGCTAGTCTGTATTTCTAATAAACCATAATAAACATATAGGTAATGAAAGAAAAATACATGTTCTTTCTGGTACTAATCTAGAATCTTGTCACAGGTTACGAGAGTTATGTGGGCTGAGCCTTGGCAAACTCACTAATGTTTATCAACCCTCTCTGCGTAAGGAAGGAGAGTTGTGGGGAGCGGTGATTGGCTGACAGGATCCCCAAATTTATTAGAATATACAGCTGTGAGAGGAAAGGGTGTCCTGGAAGCTTTTAACAATGTTCTCACTTCCCTGTGCTGGGTGAGACCAGTCTTTCCTCAAATGTGAACTTTGCTGTGATAATCGGGAAGACTGGACTCAAACTTCATTTTAGTATTGGGGTGGGCTGTCTCATTGGAGGACTGAAAGTTATGCAGAGACCTCCAGTTCAAGATGGAGTCTTTCTCCAACATCTGGAGGCCTCCAGTTTGCCTCTGCCCCTTTCCATCAGGCTCCTCCAGGTTGGAGCTGGGCAACATTGGCCTAGAAGTATAATCTCCTTTCACATTAGATTTGGAAGACAAAATGTATCCTTGAATCCCACAACTTGAGCTCCTGGTTCTCTGTTCCTGTGAGCTCTCGGGGTGGCCTGTGGCTCTCCGTGTGCCAGGGTCTCCCTGGGTATGTGGGAGGGATACAGTCTGATAGGCCCAAAGGCCCACCTCACAGTTCATGAGACCTATTGTGCCTCTCTGCTTTCTCCTGCTCTGCCCACAGTTCAGAGACCCCGGCTGGGCCCCTGGGTTCGTGGCCTGGCTGCCAGCCCCTCCTGCTGAGAACAGGATGTGGGTGTCAGGAGGTGAAGGAGAGAGTGGGGTCGGGTGGGGAGTGGCCTCGGGACGGGACTTCCTGAAGCCAGATCGGTTTACCACATTCAGTTGGGCCCAGGACCGCACAGCTGTGAGTTATAAATGTCCCTGTCAGAGCCTGGGCTGAGGGGCCCTACTGCCGGCAGAGGTGCCAGGTTCCACAGCGCCCACTCCTCTGGGGGCCTCCTCAGGCAGGGGTAGATGCCCTGCCCAAGTGTCCAGCTCTGTGACCCCTGGGCACTCTTGACTCCTGTCCAAGAGATGCCTGATGTGAAGAGGTCTAATGCCAGACCTCCTGCCCTTCCAGGTGTGATCTTGTGGTTTTAGCTACCCTGAGAGTTCTCAGAGGACAGGGTCTATCGAAGGCCTCTACCTGGCACCAAACTGGCTGAGATCACAGACAGCTCCCAGCTCAGCAACCTGCTTCTCATGACCCCAGTTGTTCTATCCTTGTGCCTGTCCATGGTGGGGAGATCAGGGATCAAGGGCTCCAGCTGGCAGCTTGGGTCACCTGGCCCATCGGCACAGGGCTCTGTGCCCTATACATTCATAGGACATTCTTCAGGGAACCTTCCTGGAGGGCCCTATTCTCCCTACCTATCCTCTGAGGTCCCCCAACTTGGGGTGTGGGGTGTGAACCACACAGTCTGGGGTGCTCAGAGGCAAGCATGCACATACATGGCTGTCTCCACAGCAAAAGTTTGGTCCCTCCAGCCCCAGCGCCTAGGCCATTCTCTCTGGGTAAGATCACTAACTGGACTCCAGCCCCAGATACACAGTTACA
Organism: Uropsilus gracilis; assembly: GCA_004024945.1. Lineage (NCBI taxonomy): Eukaryota > Metazoa > Chordata > Mammalia > Eulipotyphla > Talpidae > Uropsilus > Uropsilus gracilis. The sequence goes on along the minus strand of PVHY01001891.1, from coordinate 71,355 downwards.
ATGAGCAGGGTGGTCCAGATTTGCTGGTGTCAAGCTGATACAATTTATATTAAATTACTGACATATTTAAACGAGGGAAGAAAATCACAACAAATTCCTAGAGACTTAAGGATCCAGGTCCCTTTCTCAGGAGGCCCCTTTAAATAGTTTACCAGAACTGCTCACACACAAATGCTCCTGCTGGCCAACTGCTGCTCCTCTCCACCTAGCAAAACTCATGGGGGCATGCAGGGGAGGGTGGGGTCAGGAGGTTTATGCTTCAAGAACTCCCCATAAGAGATGGGGAAACCTCTAATCAATAAGAGCAATGAGACTGATGATAATAAAAATACGAAACATTAATGGATTCAAGGTCAAGGTCACATAACGAGGACATGGATTCAGACAGTTTAGTGTTGGTGCCACTGTGAGTTCCTAAACTCTTTCCTATTTCTCAGAAGGGACCAGGAGAGCTTTCCTTTACTGAGAGGCTTTGACAACAGCAGCAACTCAGAGCCAACACCGAGGTAAGCCCCGTTCTGATGAACTCATTCACTCATTCCACACAAATCCTTCCATGCCCAGCACCAAGCTCTCTGCAGGCAACAGGGTGTCGCCTGATTGTTTCACTCTTCCCAGAGCATGCTGGGATCCTCTCCATGGGCAGATGTGGGCATCATTTTGAATTCCTGAGGCTGGAGGCAGAGGAGTTCAATCTGAGAGACGTGTTTGACCTGCCCAGAGAAATTCTGCCCGGGGGTGTGGTCTGCTGAAGGTCACACAGCATGCTGCCCAAGTCCTCCAATTTACAGATAAGAATAAAGTGGTTTGGAGAAAAGTGACTCCCTAAGGGTCAGCCAGAAAATGTGGGATGTGTGTAGCCTCTAAGGTTAGCCTCCAGGGGGTGAGGCCGATCTCCAGCAGCCTGAAGATGACCACGGCTCAGCCCTGGCGGGACAATCTGGCCAGGCGGCAGAGGGAGGAGGCACCCTGCCTTTTGGCCTCCTGGGAGCAAAAGCCTTTGTTTGTTCTCTTTGTTTTCCATCTGCCTCAGCCCCTGTGGCCTTCCAGGCTTCCCCTGATTGTGTACAGGGTGATAAAGGGGCAGATGAGCAGGAGATCTGGTGGCAGTGGGGTCACTTTGCACAGACAAGTTGGCGGTGGGTGTGTGACCAGGAATTGGACTGTGTGAGGGGTTAATCTGGAGGCCAACCCAGATTAATTAAATTAACATGCCTGCTTTGGGGGCATGGTGGGCCTGGGTGAGGGATGGGGGCAGTGGTGGCCTACAGCCCAGGGACTGATCAACTCTGCCCTCAGTCCCCGTTGGCTGACCCTAGCCTCACCTGCTGAACCTTCTGACCTAGTGTTCCCAGGTCTTCCACAAGGGTGTCCCCAACTTCAGTTACTAGTTACTTCAAACCATATCTCTGTTCCATCTAAATTATTTACATAGTCATTTAAATCACTTTGAACTAATTACTTTTTTTAATTTAGCCTCAGTTACAAAAGCAAAATCATCTTGAAATCATGGGTTTAGGTGCTAATTATATTTCTTTGAATTCATATTAAAATAAATACAAAGGATGAAGACTCAGACCCTTGTGCCTGTCCTGGCATCCCTGGCAGTACACAACCAGGAAGGGGGGAGCAGGGCCTGGCCCTGTTCAGGGAAGTGAAGGGTGGAGGTTTCCAAACTCTCGCAGTGGCTTTAGTTTGGCTCATGGGCTCAGACTAGACCATCTCTTTCCTCCACTCAGGCTGCAGTTTAGGCAACATTTCTCTAGCTGCAGATAAATCCATCTCACTGCAAATTCTTTTCTGACAAGTCCTGGGGAAAGAATCCAAACACCCGGGCCAGGGGTTTTTCCCTACTGCCATCTTACTGAGACCCCAGTTTCTCTATGTGTACAGAAACAGGGAATGAGACAGGGGATGAGTTTCTGGTGGCCCCAAGGATCCTTTAACTACCTCTGTGGACCCCCAAGGTCTCTTCCTTCCACACCTGATTGGGGACCTCGGGTGGCATCTAGGGTGCTAAGGGGAGATGGGGCTATCCTGTGTGACAGCTATAAAATTAGATAATCAGCTAATCACCAGCAAATTAGCATCCCATCTTTACATAGAACAAATATAGTATTTACGTAAAAGTTGTTAGGAGTTTCTCTCTTTTTAATTAGCAGAAATAAATGCAAAATGAATGGTAATTAGGCAGCTGATGGATTCGGTAGTACAATTATGCCTGCAGCAGTGCCCCAGTCCTTAAACGCTGCATGCTCTGAGGAATCAGAGAAGCCTATTTATATAGTTTATTTATAAAACAAAGTTAGCAGGAACAGAGAGGAGAGGTCTGGGCACTGCTGAGGGAGGGGAGAAGCGGGAGGTTCTCGGCCGTGGGGCAGGGTCCTGAGTGGAGAGGAGTTTCAGTGTCCAGAATGGGGGCTGCTTATCATGGGGCTGTGAAAGTATACCACCAAGGCCCCCACATGTCTATTTCAGGCCTTGCATATGTTGCTGGGAATGGTCTCCCTGGCAGGAAGTAGGCTGGAGCAGTGTGAAGGGGCTGGGAGCAGCTGTTCCGTGCACTCCTGCCTCCCCCCACCCCACGCCGCCCCTGATCCCCACTTCTCTCCTCTTTGCGGGTCCTATTCTTTCACTGAACACTTCATTGAACACTGCACCAAAAGGAATATTCTTCTAAAATATTCTCCCTTTCTGCCACAAATTCGAGGTGAATCAGGCCTAGGACTGACATATGCAAACAAGAACCAGTAGAATACCCAATGGAGTACAGAGGAAAGAGTCCTGAGAGGAGGCAGCCCATAGGAAGAGACACAAATTGGGTTTTGAAGGATGCGTAGGAGTTTCTGAGAAGGTAGGAAGTAGCAAAAGGACATGCCTGGGCAAAGGCAGGGAGGTGGGAAATAATACTGTGTCTGTAGGAAAGAGTGTACATGGAGAGAGGTTAGAGAAAGAAGCAAGACTCACTGCAATGGATCTTGGTGACTTTGAACTTGATCCTAGAAGTTATAGAACGGTGTGACTCAAGGGAGTGGGGCATAGTCCCTTTCCACTCACAGTTCTCTTCTTAGTTTCTCCTGCCCCACCCCTAGAGCTGGGGAAGGAGAGGGCCAGGTCGACAGGCCATTAGAAGCAGCTGGTCCAGCTCAGCAGAGTGAGCATGGAAAAGAAGGATAACCTGATTACAAGAGACAGGAGGTTTGTCTGTAGGGGAGCGAGGGCAAGAGTTCTGCAGGTGAAGGGAAGAAGGGGGGGGCATGCTGGGCCATGTTTAGGGCTCCTGGGTAAGAGGCATGTATTCCCCCTGTTCTCTCTTCAACCCTGACTGCTGGGGAGGCCTTGGCAAGCCTGGGGGAGGGAGTCACAGCAGCACCCATGAGGCCTCCCAGGCTGGCACCCAGCTCTACCACCACATGGGGCCATGACCTTGAAGAGCCACTCCCAAATCTGGGCCACATCTTTTGTCTCCAAAACAAAGGCTTGAACTAGGAAGGCAGGAGCAGTGGTAAATTCCTCCCAGTCCTACCCCATAGAGTCCTGTAGTGACTTTGAAGGATTTAGGTGTGGAAGGCACTCTGTGGCTTGCCTTACCAACCCCAACATCCCAGCCCAATTCACAATCATGTGGTATGCTGCAGGGTGCAGAGCTGAGACCTCTGCCCCCAAGACCACCTAGGTCTTTCCAGCTGACAGGCTGACCCTGGGTTCCTCACACCAAAAGCCGAGGGCTAGGCGAAGGGATGGGGAAAAGGCTGCTGGTATGGGGAGCTTCCCTGTCATCACCTCGAAGGAGAGAAAAGGGAATAGGGTGGTTGTTTTAGTCTGGAAGCCTCTGCCCTGGGAATGCAGACAGTCTTTCCCCCACTCGGTGATTGACAGTCCTCCACTTGGGCTGCCCTCTAAGTTGGGAACAATATCTGCCCACCCAAATCCTGGGGTAATTAAAAAGGTCAAACAAGCCTGTGCTCTCGGCAGTGATCTCAAAGGCAAAAAGCCCTGCATGGTGGGTCAGTGGTGACTTTGAAGACTGGAGTTTCTGAAGGATTTCATAAAGGAAGCTTCTTTGCTCCCCACCAGAGATGTCTAGGGTCACCCCTTTAAAGAAGCAGCGACTGGGCAGCTCCATCAAGGTTTGGAAAAGGTGCCAGAGCTGTTATCTGCTGTCACTCTCCAGACCAGCTCTGAACTTGTAAGGGCAGACAGATCACACCGCACCACTTCTCTGCTCTGTAAGTTGCGCTCTTGCCTTCGGCCAAAATCAATAAAAATCTCCACTATGATTGTTTCACCAGAACAAGGGCCCCTTGCGATGACATTCCACCCGTGGCAGGTGGGGGGGGGGGCTCCCTTCATTACACAATCACCAACCAGCTCCTGCAGGCCGGGTGACTGTGGGGGTGGGGGGGTGATGGGGGGCAGCACGGCGGCAGCAGGGGGGCTGTGTAGGGCAGCTCTAAGTGCCTCTCCAAAGACCAGGCTGGTGCTATTCATCAACTGGTTTTCAGGGCTGTGAGAAATCAATGGCATTTGTGCTGCAAACTCATCATTAGGACAGGAAAAACTCTGCAATGGAATTGATTTGTTTAAATATAATAACACAATTTAACAGAGAACAGTGGGGGAGGGGAAAGGACCCAGGCAAACAAAACACAGGACAGCTTGGGAAACCAGGGGAGGGATTTGCCTCAAGAAAACCCTCCAAGACAGCCAGCAAGAATGAAGAGGCAGTAAGGCCAGTGACACCGGGTCTGGAGAAAAGGAGACAGTCTCCTCCACCGGAGAAAGCACCAAAATCAAGAAGCCTGGAGAACTGCACCACACTGCTGCCCCACAAGAGGTTCCTGACATGCGCGGCCTGGCTATTTGCCTCACAGCTTTCTCCTGGAGATCTGAGCAGCCTAGTCTGCTGTGTTCTAGGAGTGCAGATCCTCACCCAGGAAAAAGACAGGACTCCAAAAAAAGGAAAAGACGAGACTAGTGGGTGGACCAAGCATTGATCTTTGACTTGCCAGGAGAGAGGACATGGGATAACTGGAGTGTGGAAGGGGGAAAGGAGAAAAGGGGGAATGGGGTGGTGGTATAGCGGGTGCATTATTGATGGGAGGGCCATACCTAAGAGGAACAATAACTATACAAATATGACCAATGTTGTATGAAAATAAGAAAACAACAACAACACCGTTAGCAACAAACAGAAAAGAAAGAAATAAAACCCTCCAACCTGGGTGGCCCCCAACCCTTCCTTGCTACTTCCAGATCCCAGCTTCATGGAGGCCTGAGTAGGTCTGATACACTGTCGCCCAGTCAGGTGGGTGTCAGAAATGCCCCTTGGCAGTCCACAGATGGGCACAGAGGACCACTGGTCAGTGCCAGTGGTTGTTCTTGAGCCACCCTGACCTGGAGAAGGTTGTTTCCAGCCCCAAAACTCTTATTTGTCACCGACTGTGCTTTAGGTGCCTATGAGAGAAACAGCTTCAAAGGCCCACACGATCTGAGGATGGTGTGGCTCAGGCAGATGTGCAAGTGACATTCAGATTACCAGGAGGAGCCCATTTAAAGGGTAGGATCCCCATTTCATGAGTACAGTGGCATGTACCAGCGTGATGATGATGATTAACCCTGACTTTATTAACCCTTAAAATGTTCCAGGACCCTGCAAATAATTAATAGGTATCATTTCACTGATCTCACCATCCCGTGAAGGAAGGACTATTTTCACACATTCCACAGTGGTATCACTGAGGCTCAGAGAGGGTAAGTGACTGTCTGAGATCACACAGCTGGAAAGTCATGGAGCTGGGATCAGACCCCAGAGCCTGTACACTAGTCACAATACTTCTACCCTCGTTCAAGTTTGGTCTCCATGTGAATTGGGAGGACAGATGATTTTTGCCCTCCTGCTTTGTGAGCTGGGCATGAGATGCACAGGGCAATTCAAGGCAGAGTTTGAGGAATGGCATGAAGTGGGCAAGGCATTAGGTTGGCCTCCTGCTCACAGGCTCTACCTTAAGCTCAGCCCTTCATTCTGGGTAAGGCTGGAGCCCTGGGTGCAGAGCTGGCCTGGCACCAGGAGCATCCTGATACTTCACATGGGATCTCTTTCCAGCCTCCCCCGAGAGTGGGGGTCCTGGGGAGGAAAAGGGTTAGATAAGTCCTGGAAAGACATGTTTGGGGGGAAGATCTCTAGGGAGGGAGGGAGGGCAGGAGAGCCTTTGTATGGGTGGGAAATCCAGTCTGAAGTCCTCAGGAACTTTGGGGGAGCTTTGCCAGCTTTGGGGAATCTAACTGAACTCAAGGAGGGCCTCCAAGTCAGCCTTGGAATGTGGTAGTTATTCCTGGTGACTGGGAAGCCAGAGAGAGCAGCAGAGGGCTGGGAAGGGTTCAGTCATTTTAGAGGCAAGAAAACAGTGAGACTTGAACACCAGAGGTTCAAGAGGGTGGGGTGGTTGAGGAGACATGGTAAGGAGTTAAGGACTTTGAAGAGGTGAGGGAGACAAAGGTGTCAAGGACAACCCAGGTCTCAGGAGACTTGACCATGCAGCTTCGCTGAACCAGCGGCTGCCTGAGTCAATATGAATTGACCAGGACCCCAAGGAGCACCGGCCCCTCCCCCCAGGAAGTTCTGGCCTGGGGGAGGGCACTGCTGGCCGGCAGACCGCCACCAACTCTGCTCTGTCCCCCTGCTGACCTTTCTCCTTTGTCAGCAATGCTCTCTATCAATGCACCGGAAGGGCCAGTGCAATCTCTCTGGGCTGCCTGGGCCAGGGTAGGGGGCAGGGGCCCCCTCTGCCTTCCCTCTTTTAAGGGAGAAGTTTCCAGAGTGTGTCTAGAAAGCCCAAGCAGAGGTGCCAAATCTCTCAGTACAAACAGGGACACTGAGGTCTGGTCAGGGGCAGCCCAGGACCCACCAGCCAGCTGCAGGCACAGCCCTGGGTACAAAGAGCCCACCTGGTGAGACCCATGCCTTCCTGCTGGGAGAGGGGAGGGAGAAAAAAGGAAGTAGGGACCTGGTAGGCTGCAGCCAGGCCAAGGGGGATGGGCAAGGATGTCTGTCTGTCTAGAAAAGGGACCTAGGAAATGGTGAGTGGGTTCAGAGAGTGCACCAGTCTGTCTTTGGGCTAAGAAAGCAGGCAGGGGCTGAGCAGCTTAGGAATAGGGTGGAAGAGTTAGATGGAGCTAGCATGTCAACTGTCCTGGTGTGCCTGGAAATAAGAGGTTTCTAAAATATGCAATATTCAGTGCTAAAACCAGAAGGGTCCAAATGGCCAGTCATCTATCTGGGTTAAATTTGAATTCTGGTTTCTACCATTTTCAGACTGTGTGAACTGTCTGTGCCTCAGTTTCCTCATCAAGGAACACAGAAGTTATGAGTGTCTGGTGGAGAGTTGCCATGGAGATTAAATAAAGCATGTAAAGTGCTTCCGTACAACACAGCATCTGATCCTAACCACTCAACAAATGGCAGGTGGCAGCCGTCATTATCACAGACCACTACCAGAAGTGTCACCACGACGACCTTCTAACTCACAATAAGTGCGCGTCCAGCCAGACCGGGTCCAGCTGCTTTAGTCTCAGAGGAGGAAGCCAAGGCATGGGGTGTGAGGGGAGGGGGGTTTAAGCCACTGGCCTAGGTTCTCAGAGCTGGCAAATACAGAGCCAGTAAACCACTTCTATTTCCACTGGGCTGACCCCACAGCCAGGAACGTGGAGGCCAATGTCAACACAATTCTGGTCACTCTGACCCAGGGCAGGAACTGGACAAATACAGGCAGGGCAGGTGTAGCAGGTCACTCTAGAGGGGTGCAGAGATGGGTAATGCCTCCTGTTTCAGGAAGACTGAGTCCCCACTCCTCAGCCTGGGTCTCCAAAACCTTCCCCATCTGGTCCAAACACATCAACAGAATGCAAGCGGTTTCAGAGTCTGCTTGCACAGAAGAGAGAGAAGAGCCCCAGCGGGTGTTTCCTGCTGGCCCTGGGGCTTGTCTCCCTCTCCTTGTCAGCACTTGCTGCACATGACCTCCTTTCACTCTTGCAAAAACATGACAAGGTCAGTTATGGTGCCCATTCTAGAGATGAGAACAGAGGGCTTCAGCAATGTGCTAAACTCACACAGCTGGATGAAATATATCCAGCTGTGTGACAGAGCAGCAGGAAGGTAAGAGAGGCCATGCCTTGCATGGCTATGTTCCCTGTTGGGTGGCACAGTTCAGGAGTTGAGATAAACACTAGATAACTCTACGCAGGAAAGGGACCCCCTACTTAGAGTCTAGGTTACTTTGAGGAACTCCAGTAATTTAAGGAAATTACTGGAATCTCCAAGGTAGCATGGTCAGTCTAGCAGGTACACCCCAGAAAAAAAGAGGATAGGAAGGCCAGAATTCAAGCAGGGGTTCATCACCCCACTACCTGGAGAATAGGTAAGAATAGGTCTTCTTGCAGAGACCCCTCTTTAGTCTTGGGAGCTGAGCATGCAATGCTATCCCTGTCTCAACCCCTGGGAAGTCCTCAGCACAAGGAGCTGTATGCTCACAAAGCAATTAGCTTCTAGCACTCAGGAAAAAGGTCGCCTAGGCAGGCAGGCAGGCAGGGAGGCAGGCGCTGGCTGGGCAGGGGCCTGGGAAGCTGGGCCCAGTTATTTTTAGCATCTTAATTCAAGAGGGAGGAGGTCCTCCTCCCCACCAGGTAAATGTCAGCACCACCATTGGGCCCAGCCAATTAAAGTAGCAGGAGCCAAGGACAGAGACAGTGACTCTGCTCCTCACCCCCCAGGGCTGTTCTCCCTCCACCTCTTCCCAAGCCCATCTGCCTGTGGCTGTAAACAGGAAGCACTGACTCCATCACTACAGGAGCCTGACCAGGGCCTGGAATCCTGGATTTAATTGCTGCCTTGCCTGTGTGACCCTGGACAAGTCTCATGCCTTCTCTCCTCTGACTCTAGTGTCTTCTCCTGGAAAATGGGCTCCTGCTGAACCTAGTTGGTATTAGGAGGGTGACAGCAGTCAAAGTTATGAAGGGTATTTGCCATAGGACAGCATGCCCTTCCTACTGTGAATGGGTTGCTCTATTATTCCAGAAAAGATTTCTGAGCCTCCAGAGTGGGAACGCAGGCCAGCCTGGAGCTGACAGAGTCTGAGCTGGCCGTTTTGCAAGCTGCTGGGGGATTTGTGCAATGCCAGGTACGGGGAGTCCAGGAGCCTGTGGCTGCAGCTCTGCTAATAGGAGAGGGTAAGAAGAGGGGCTGTTGTGGGTCAGCAGAGGTGTGGCAAACACAAGCTGAACTGAACCTAGGTCTCAGGGAGGAACCACACCCAGAGGGCACCAGGCAGCCACAGCCTACAGACCAGTAGACCACAGGCCTAGTCCTGGCTCATTTGGCCCCCATCTGTCAGTACCTTAACTAGTCAAAGACTTGGGGAGTGCTACCTGACCCCCCCTTAAACAAAGAAGTAATGAGTCACAGGAAGGAGAGGGGAAGCTCATCTCACAACTCATCTACCACCACCCCCCCCTCCCCCGCCAAGGCACTCAGCTCTGGAGTCCACGCTGGGGGTCCAACATATAACCTAAATGGAATTGGCCCCAAGAGGCCTAATTCCTCATCCTCTCAGGCTGGAGGAGACTCCTGGCAAACCCCAGGAATCAGAAATCAATTCTCCCTAGCCAGAGCGAAGCCCTGGGCCCAGCAGCAGTGTCCGTGGCCAGCTGCCCACCAACTCCAGGAAGGGAAAGGGAAGACCAGGATTCTAGTATCCTCCCCTGAAGAGAGGGGGAATTCTACTGAGGAACTGCCCTGATGTGGCTCCTAGGTTCCCGGAGTGCTGGGGAGATCTGAGGGAATCTGAGACAAAGACGTAGGTCAGTGACGAGTTTGGGACATTTAGCAAGTTAGAAGTATGAACTTCCTCCTTCTGTCATCTGGCCTCCAGGGGGCATCTTCAACCTCATTTCCTTCACTGGCTCCTCCACTCACTGTCTTGTTCTCCCTCTACCCCCACCTGCCCAGGATACTTTCTCCAACTACTCTTCTACAGTTGTGGTCATTCTTTAAGGCCCAGCTGGAACTCCACCTCCTTCAGGAAGTTCTCCCTGACCCCTGAGTCCCTTTAGCTTCTAGACATTTGTCCTGGGTACTGCAGATGCTCTCATTCAGCAGGTAGCTGGGCACCTGCTGTGGCTCAGTAGAGGGGACTAACTAAAGACATGGGTGGCCCCTGGTTTCCTGAGTCCACTTTCCTTCTTTTCCTCCCTTGCATCTTGTCAGCTGTCAAATTAGGTACTGACTTGAGAGCATTTTCTCTGTCCCTGGCCTCTGGGCCTGCAGTCTCCAGGCCTCACTGGCTCTCTGGGTAAACAGATGGGAGGAGAAGTGCTAATGGTAGCTGGCCTCTGCAGGAGGTAGTGATCACGGAGGCAGAATACAAACGAGGCTTAACAGTCAGGTCTGAGGACGACTCATGCAATTCTCAGTCTCATTTCTGAGCTGATCTCCACAGATGCCCAGAACTTCTTCGGCTCCACTCTCTGCACCCATCCCCCCGCCACTCCTCAGGGGTTAGTCCCGCTTTTTTGCAAACCAGCATCTACACCTGTCACACATCCGAAGCACTTTAAGATGGCAATGAACCTGGCTGGAAGCCCAGAGCACCATCTGCGCCACCATCAGGTATACCCTCCCACAGCTAAACCTCAGTTTCCTCATCTATACCATGAGGAAGTGGACCAAATGATTTTTGAAGACCAGTCCTTCCCCAGGCAGAGGTGCAAAGGTGGATGCTGACTCAAATAAATTAAAGATGCTACCTTTGCTGCACCACCCAGTGTCTGCTCTCATCCTGCTAGTCCCCAAGGCTCTGGACCTGGGACACAGGGCATGGGTGTGACTGTCCTCACCCTAACTGTGTGACTTATGAACCAGGGGGAGCTCAGTGAGATCCAGGTGAGCAAACGTCAGTGGGAGGGAAAAGCACCCAGTGAATAATACCCAAGGAACTCTTCCCAGAGTGGCCAGCAAGTCCTGGCTTGGCTGGAGAGAGTGCTGCTGCTGGCTGAGGTCAGAGGTTCCTGAGGTGACATGCAGCACCTATACCTACAAAGTGATCACACATATTGATGAGATTCCCAAAGGACTCTGGGAGAGCTGGAGGGACCCACACCCCCTCTCTCTGGGGAAGGATGCCTCCTGCCTGGCGTACTAGTTCCTACACTGGCCATGAGGTGCTATGGGATTGGGCCAGTCTCTGGGCCTTTTTGTTCCGTGTTGCTGAACCCCTGGGCTGGGGTCAGCCCTCACCAGGAAAGGGTACAGACAGTGGCACCTGGGCTCCACCTAAGCAATTTCATATTTCAGCACTTTGGAAGACTGGCATTTCCCCCTGGTAAAGAGCTCTAGTTCTTGCCCAGGAGAGGTCACAGAGCTGCTGGGTTGCTAAAGAAGAACTGGTGTGTGCGGAGGGCTGGTAATCTGGAGTAGACATGCCCCCATCCCTGCTTCTCTCTCTGGGTGAGCGCCCACCTTGCAGGTACAAGCTAGCCTTCTCCTCCTCTTTCTCACAGGGGAGCTGCCACTGGTCCATAGTGCCTTTGACTTCCTGCTCTCTGAAGAATCAAGGTCATACTCTGTAGCCAGCCTTGCAGGTCCCGAGGAGCTACCTCAGCACTGCCTCCAGATGTGGTGGATGAAGAGTCCTCTCCAGCTGGGCACCCTGGCCACCCACCAAACTGTGCAGAGACATAAGGAGGACCCTATTCCTCTACATCTCTATGTGGGAATCGAGCCCCTTCCTCCAGTTGTCTCCCCTGCCTCCCCTTGCTTCAGTATTGGGGAAGAGCTGCTCCTTCCAACCCTTACTATTTTCACTAGTCCCAGCACCCTCTGCAAGGCACATGCCATGATGTCTACCTGAGTCCAGGGCTGTGCTCACCTAGTAACTCAAATGCATATTCACTTCCAGATGCCAGTGCCTCCCATGGTGCTGGGTGTGTCACGGGCTGACGGTGAATGGATCACCTAGCAAACAAGTACCTACTAGAGACAGTTTGATACAGTGGGGAAAACATCAATTATGGTCTCAGATAAAATTGGGGCCAGTTCCAGGTCTCTCGATAACTCTGTGTTATCTTAGATAAGTGTCTCAGTCACTCTGTGCTTTGAGTCTCCTCAGCCATAGTGTGTGATGATCCCACTTTTCTGGGATTGTTGAGATGGTAGAGAACACTTCGGTGTTCACCCCAGAACAGAGCCTAGGTCCACCTTCTGCCGCCAATGTCTGCACCTCTGCCTGACCTATTTTAAACCTCTGCTTTTACAGACCAATGAAGAACTGCTCAGAAGGGGGCAATGAATTTATACAAGGTCTCATAGAAGGTCTGCAGTAGGACTGAGGCTTGAACAAAAAGACAGTAGCCCCATCCTGCTGGCCCAAAGGGCATTCCATCTTGTCCAGTGAGCTGTAGAGTATATCCAGTTCCAACCTGGGGTAAGGGTGGTAGGGCCAGGCAGGCTGCAGAGGCTGGGCTGAGAGGCTGAGGGGCTTAAGCTACAGACAACAAATTCCAGGCTGGGAGAGGGAGGTGTATGCATTCTCAGCTGGTGCTGATGACTGACAGGCATGCCACATGGGGACCCTGGAATCCCAGCTCTGTGTGGCCAAGGCCAGGCCTGCTGTGAATTGGGCTTGGTATTCAGGTTCTTGTAGCCAGTCCCAAGTTTGCCTTGTGCCACATAACCCTGGAAGTCTGCTGACAGCCGTGAGTGTACATTCTGACAGCAGGCAGCCACAAACCAGGGCTGGGGGTGCTAGCCATTACTCCAGGTCCCTAACCACAGAGCTCTGATCAACAGCTGCTTGTGAACACTTCATATGAAACCTAAACACAGCCCAACCCCAATCCATGCTGTCCCCCTACATCGCTTCTTAAGGGATGGTCCAACCAGAGGTGCCCTCTGGGTCAGCTCCATTACTTACCTGTTTGCTTATCCACCATCAACCCACATACTAGACAACAGCATGGTGCAGGCACTGTTGGCAAGGGTTGACAACAAGTCTTCACTTAACCTCACCCATAAGTTCTTGAGAACTGTCACTTTAAGCGAGATGACTTATAATGGAAGCAGGTCCTCAAAAAAGGTTGCTTGGTTCGAAGTCCACGGGATTCTTTTTCTCATTGATGTTGTAATGAAACTGCTTCAGGGAATGCCACTATTCAAGGACCTGCAGTCTATAGCTTACCTCCTGCAATTCCTCCCAACTCAGCAATCAGGTTCTATTATTATCCCAGCTTCACAGCTGAGGAAACAGGCCCAGAGAGGTTAAGTCACTAATCTGAAGTCACAAAGAGAGGAATGACTAGAAAATCCCAAAGCCTAGGCCTAGGGTCTATACCGGTCATCATAGCTATGCCCTCTGTATTCATCCACCAAAGGTATTCTGAGTACCTTTATAAAGCATCAGCCACACTGGACAGCTTGTCCTGCCTCTGACCAGACACCCTCTCATCACATCATCAACCTCTGTGGGCTGTAAGCCTCGGACCAGCTGGGGCCTTCTCACTTCTGCCTGATGTGGGACTTAGCTGAGCCTCAGAGCCACAGGCCTCTGGCTCCAGCTGGCCTGGCAGTGGATACTGGGCCAAGTCACTGGAGGGAGGAGCCAGGCTGAGGGCATGTTTGCTCCAGCTGGCCAGCTGCACCAGGCCCTTCCAGCCAGCCTGGCACTTCTGTAGCTCTTTACCAGAGGGAACACCAGTCTTCTAAAATGCTGAGATGTGAGGTCACCCCAGAACAGAGCCTAGGTCCACCTTCTGCTGCCAATGTCTGCACCTCTGCCTGATGTGGGCCTCATCCTGGTCCAGAATTAGGGTGGAGGTTGCACCTCTGAGCCTCTGTTTCCTCAAATGGCAAACAAGAATAGGACCTTTAAGGGCTGCCTCCATGGTATGCCTGGGTGTTAAAGCGCTCTGTGTGCTACAGAGAACTTCAGAGTGCAAGAAGTCATTGATACAGGAGGGGTCACAGGACAAAGGTCGAGAGGGTGGGATTCGGATGGCTATGGTATCTGACCTGCGGGAGTCAGTTTGCCATGGACAAAAGGGCAAACATGGGGCAGTCAGGCAGAAGACTGCAAAGAAAACACAGAGTAGATCCCTGTCTGTGTAACCACCCTCCCTCCCTCCACCACCACCGTGTTCTGGTGGATATGGAAAAACTAGGTTGACAGGTCAGGAAACCCTCAAACACCACTGCCCCACAGAGGGGCTGAAATCCCACCATAACAGAAACTACTGTCCCAGGGCTATGGAGGACAAACTGGATACAGGGACTACGAGGCTCCTGCTGATGAAGTTAAGGTAACAACTGTCCCCTGAGTCAATGAGACTTAGAAAGTAGGGGAACTTACTCAAGGTCACTGGCAGGGAGGTGGTGGAGCATGCAAAGACTTAGTTCTTTGCACTGTTATCTCCCAACAGCTTCCTCTTATAGGCTGGCTTCACGGGTGGTGGCACAGGGCCTGGAACTTAGAAGAAACTCGCTGCTATTTTATATGCTGCAACACTACCTTGAAACCCCAGGTGATTTGTGAACAGTGGGCCCTGAATTGTCATTTTGCACCAGGTTCCACAATTGCCTAGCTGGTCCTGATTCTAGGGATACTGATCGCTACTGCTGGGGGCAAAGGGGATAGATAGGCCAGTGAAGAAACTTTCATTCTCTGGGGTTTTACCAAAGCTGGGCCCTCTGCTGGGTCTTCCTCTTATCTTTGCATCAGCCTAGCCTGTCACCTCTTGGGAATCCTTCCCAAATTTCCTCCCCACATATGGACCTGACCCCCAACTGAGTGCCATGGTCTCACACCCCAACATTACTAAACAGCTTGCTACAAGGTATGCAAGCAGTACCTGCCTTCCCCAGGGCTAGGGCACCCTGGAACTTCCAGCTGGCTATCTTTCCACAGGAAACTTTACAAAGCGTTTTGGAGAGGAAGTTACTAGATCATGCCCAGATAGTAGGTCTCAGAGAACAATTCATCTTTTTACTGGCAAGGAAAAGGATGGTGTTTTTTTTATTCTTCTTCTTTTTTTGACCAGGGAATATTGTGCAGGCTAAAACCCAGGAGCCAGGAGATTATCCCTTCTAACTCAGAGGGGTCCCACTAGGAAGAGGGAGGGAAGAGGAATTCTTGACTCTGGAGATAGAGCTGCCATTTCCTGGCTGTGCGGCACACTCACTTCCAGCTTCAGTTTCTTCATCTGCAAAAACTGGTCATTAACTGACCTGTTCTTGAATGAACTTCACTGGAGCATAACTCTGTGATTCCCTGATTCTATCTGATGGTCTACTCTGAAGCCCAGTTTCAACAGGTAGGAACAATGATTTTTGAGAACCTCACTTGTGTCTCAATTTCCTTGTGAGGGAACGGTTGGGTAAGGCCACCCTTGCAGGACTCTAGGGGGATTTAGTGAGTATGAGCAGACAACCTGATGTCCCCTGGCTGGGACTCCAGTGAGTTAGTATGGCAAAGCCGGCATTATGGGCCCCATCTCTGTAGGAGCCCACAAGGGAAGTGCTGGTGGGGGTGAGTAGAGATGACACAGACTCCACCGGCTGGTTGTACACATGACTCAGAGGACAGTCAAGTTGCTGGGGTATACTCCCCAGGGGGTGAGAAGTAGGGACAGAGGTCCACAGACACACAGTGGTAATACTCACATGGCCCTACCTCTCACAACCTTTTCTCTCCTTGTGGAAATATTAGTTCTGATTTGTTAAAGTCTCTCGGAGTGCCAGGAATTATCCTTGGCATTGTACACTGATCTCTGACCCTCTACATCACCCTGGCCAGGAGCTATGGGGGCATGGTGACTGTTTCTCCAGGAAGCTTTCCTGGACTGAGGACTGCACACTCACTCAAAATTCCAATATCAACCTCCACCTCGCCCCCTACCAGACCGCTGCAAATCCTGCCAACTTCTCTGCCTCAGCCTCCTAGAACTCTTACCCTATATCTCTGCTCATCATTATGATACTAGCTGAGGCCTCTGACCTCTTTCTGGGCCCTTGGGGCCCCTACCTCACCCACTAGTCTCCTTGCTTCTAACCAGGGTCTCTCTAACACAGCCTCTTCAGTTGGCTACTACTTAACATAGAAACTTCCTTGGCTCCCTGCTGGTGTGGGGATCTAATGATCCAGCCTCATATTTGTGCCTCTTTAGACTCTTCCCATGCCCTAGTCAACCTGGTCCTTCACCTTGCCAAGCTCTATAGCTATCCCACTGTTCCTGCTGTCCACAATGTTACTCACTTTTGTTCACCTCCCCAGAATGCTCCCTTTCAGTCTCTGAGTCCCCTTTCCCCATATTATAGGGCCTGCCACATCTACTGTAACCTCCCTGATTCTATATCCAGCACACAGGATGGGACAAGGCCATAGCCTCTGTATCCCCAGGCCTGGCACACGGCAAATGTTTAATGCAATCTTGGGAAACTGAACTTGGGAGGCAGAGGGAGAACTCCCAGAGTCAACATACCCCTCCTCTAGAAGGGGCCCTCGATGCCTCCTCATAACTCATGTCACATCATAGCCACAAATGAGTCACCACTCCAGACAACCAACAGCCTCTGCTACCTTGTAACAGCTCCTTCCCTCTGCCTTGGGTTGGGACAGGCTCCAGTTCTCTGAGGACATTCATGATTGCCTCAATTCCCACCACCAAGAAGAGGTCAGCAGAGTGGGGCAAGGCTGGGGGGGGGATTAGTACACTGAAGCCACACAGAACTGGAAATCATGGGGCTCAGTTGTCCGATGTAGGGCAAGGTACCTTCTGACCATAAGCCTCAGTTTTCTCATCTGTACACTAGGGCTGAGAACGAACCTCTTTGTGGAAAATGCTGAACCGGTCCCTGGCATGAGTTAGGTGCTCAGAATGTAAAGGATGCTGCCATTACTCTCATGTATGAGTTGAGCAAGTTGGGGTTTTCAGCGGCGGAAGGTGGGGCTAACCAAGGTTGCACTGAGGGCTGGCAACAGAATAAAACCAAATGCCTGAGTCCCAGGCCAGGGAGTTCCAGGCCAGGGATCACAGTGCCCCACAGTCTAGCTCTCGGTCAGAGAAAGAGGTCATGGCAAAAAAAAAACAACAAAAAACAAAAAAAAAACCTGAGAAATTAGCCTGTTCCTCTAATGCCTCAGTGATGGCAGCTTAACTCCATGCTCTCCAGGTCCTAAAACAGCACCAGTCATGTGGGCCAGCCCCACATCTGCAGACACACAGTGCCAGAGGCCCATCATCCTGATTACCTGTTACGGCCTCCACCGATGACCAGGAGTTTAGGCTGTTGTGGGAAGGAGTCAGCAGTCCAGTGGTCCGACTTGGCTGGATGCAGTCACAACACGTCCTGTGGAAGAGAGTAGAGGGCACAGTTAACCCCAGGTCTGAGCTGGCAGGCAGCTCTCACCCATCATCCACCTCCAGGACCTACCTGCTCCAAGGCCATTTCCTGCTAGACTTAGCTGGCCCTGGCCATCCTAGAAACCGAAGGCTGTTCCCCACCCCCCTGCAAAGGTCCATTTCCTGAACTTCACGCTTGAGGTCCTAGAACCAGCCCCAACACTGACTGAGGTTAGCCCTTCGGCAGGCCAGCACCACAGCAAGAGCCATGCCAAAAGCCTCCCACTGTGCTCGAGTTGGCCTAGTCCCAGCCCCCAGTCTCTGGGCCTTGGGACATGCCAGGTGCTCTGCTGGAGTCCTTTCCCCTTTCCCGAGTGGGTCAAAGACCCACTGGCCTTTGAGACTTTGCTCAAGTGCCTCAGCAGAGCCTTTCTGAGCTGTGTCCATCCTGCCTGTGTCCATCCCCTAAGCAGGCAGTGGGACTCACTGACCGTGTCTCCTCTAGCTTTCTGGAGGCTGGTCTCTTCCCTGGATGGAGTGCTTAGACATCAGGAATGAGATCTAGTTTATCTTCCTGTCCTCTGAGGTCAAGAAGCTCAGAGAATGCTGGATGGATGGGTGGACAATGTACAGATGGATGGATGGACAGATGCATGGAGCAATGGAAGTGTTTAGTGAGCAAGCTGAACAAAACTGGCCAACTGACACATGCCTTGCAGTGAGGATGCCTGCTGAGATCTCCAAGTGGCTTCTCCCTATTAGATCCTAGAATACAGGGTTCGGGGCAGCCAAAGGAAAGATACTGGTAAGTGGGTATTTTTCTCTGTCATTTTATACATGAGTAATAAACAAGGGGACTTGATAAGATGGTTTCTCCCCATGATCTCAGACCAGAGAGCGGCAAGGCCAGAAGTAGAGCCCAAGTCTCCTGGCCAATGACTGCCCAGAGCAGTCATTGATGGGGGCTGCAGTGGCAGTCCCCCAGCTGTCCTGACTGTTGGGGACAAAGTCAGTCATGAAGCAGCTTCTGGTAAAGGAGGGGGCCAATGGGAGGGCTCTGGGGTGGGAAAAAGGGTGATAGGAGAGATTCCCTGAAGAACAGGGCCATGTGGTCCAAGGCCCTTTTTCCCAGGGGCCTGAAGTATAGGGAGGACAGAGGGGGCAGTTTCGTTGCACCAGGACCAGAGATGTCTTCCAGTGCAGACACTCCTCTAGTTCATCTTCAGTTGTAGGGCCCAATTCTCACCAACTATCTCACTCATCAAGAGCCTCTTGGCCCCCCTCTGTCCCCAACACTCCTGGTGAGGCAAACACTGGTCACCACCTTGGTGGAGAGTTTGGAAATACAGGTGCCCCTGGCTTTTCAAAAGTTATATTGCTTCTCTTCTATGAAAGACCTTCATTAGTACCTGTTTCACTAAGCAAAAGAAACCTGAAGGATGTTTGCCCTTAGGACAAAAGCTGAATAGCACAAATTGTGTCTTTCCAACAGCTGTGCTGAAGGAGCTTGCACACCGGGTAGAGAGCAGACACCTCCCTCTCCCCCCCCTCCCCGCCCCTTCAAGCTCCTTCCTGGAACACTGCACATAGGCGGCTTTCACTATATGTATTATTGTTTGATGTGTCAATGGCATGATTTGGAAGGATTTTTGGGGCGGTCTGGGAATGCTCAAGCTATTTCTCATGTAAACGTATAGTCATTGTTTCACTTCCTTAAATCACTTCTGTTTATGAAAATTCTCATGGCAACACTCTACTTCCAGAGAGCAGGGAAACCTGTATCTTCTGCCCTGCGGCCTGTCAGTGACCCAACAATTCCACTTCCACAGAAATGTGTATAAATGTTCACCCAAAGAGATGTACCAGAATGTTCTGCTATTCATACTGCCCCTGCCCCCCAAAGTTCCCCCAAATGGAAGAATAGATAAATGGGTATATCACACAATGGAATGTCAGACAGCAACGAGAATGAAGGATCTGTAATTCTATCCAACAAAACACAGAAATCTAACCAAGATAAGGTGGACCAAAAGAAGTTGAATACAATAGCGAACATACTTAAGGGTCCATTTATATAAAACTTAAGTACAGGCCAAATGACCCAATGAGGTCTAACTATGACCCCAGATTATTTACACAACTCCTATCTAAAGGTGGGGTCTATTTCCCATCCCCAGCACCTAGGGTGGCCTTGAGACTTATTTTGAAAGTGACACTGAATGATTATAGAGATGAGAACTCAAGAGCTCAAGAGGGCCTGCCTTTTCTGGCCCTGGTTGCCTTGGCACCCTGCCTGGCCATGGAGGGAAGAGGGTATATCTTATAGGAGGACAGAGAACTGGTGGTGGCTGCCCCACTGACAGCCAGCTCCAATTGCCAGATGTGATTGTGGCCATCTCCGACCTTCCGGTCCGGCTGACCTAGCAGGTGAGTGGAGATCCAGGTGTCCAAGGGAAACCACAGAATTAGGAGGCATAGGAAATAATGGTTGTTTGAAGTTACTATGTTTTAGGGTGGCTTGGGGGCAGCAATAGATAACTGCATGCTGCTGGAAGTCAGAGGGTTGTTACCCTTGAGGGGCATAGAGACAGAGGCACACAGCAAGTTTGAAGGGGTCTGGAATGTTTTGCTTCTCGCTTCTCGAACTGTTGTGAGTTGATTTCATGACAACTGTCAGGCTACATGCTGAGGCTAGGCACACTTTTCTGCATGATGTAGTATTTTGCTAAAAGCTGAAAACAAACTTCCTCTGTGACTCTCCATCCAGGTGCACCAGGTCCCAACCTGTCCAGGCCTGCCTGCCTGTCTCCCTAGCCAGGTCCCTGCTGTTTCACCTTACTTTCCTCGGCACACTCAGAGTGCAGCTTCCCACCTCTGTACCAGGGTTGTCTTTCCCCTCTGCACCATGTTTCTTGCCTGCAGGCAGGTGGCACCTTCTCCTAGAAGACTTCCCTGACCTGCCCAGGCTACCCCCCAGATATCTGGAGTACACCATTCTCCCCAGGTTGATCTTTGAGAGTATGGGGTGAGTCTTTCTCTTCTGTCTCCCCAGCTCTTGGAGCACTCCAAGCAGGAGCCTTGGAGAGTGAGAGTCTGGCAATAATCCTACTTCTCAGAGTCGAGATACCCACAGTGATGCTGCGGTGATCAGAATAGGTTCAGGTATGATGGGATTTGGAGGGATTGTGTGATCACAAAATAGGTTATATTTTATCACTTCCAGGGACCCAGACTTCCCATATAGGTGGAGGGCAGGCTGAATTTGGGAGGGTACAAAGCGGGTCTGCAGAGTTCTAGGAAGGGAGGATTTGAGGAGTCCCCCACTTTGCAGTGGATGCTGATACCCATGAAATGTGTGCCACTACTTCTCCCTTAGCTATCTATTAAAATAAAATAGCAAGCCTGAATGGCAGGCAGTGCTACATCTCTGCAGAAGCAATGCAAACTGCCAGGCAAAGCAAAGGAAGAGTTGTATTGCCAGACAGATGGGGCATTAGCTCTGCGAAAACCCCTCAATATATTGACTTGGCTCCATCAGTGCTGAGTAAGAAGCAGAAGTCCTCCCCTTCCCTCCTCACCAGCCTCCAGGTAGCTGAGCTGGGTCTCTGCTGACCCTTGGTGTCAGGGCTTCAGTCCTGGAGGCCCTCTTTGAGTCTTTTGACTCCATCTCTGCACTAGCCTCAGTGTATGGGTGACCATGAAGAGAGCTCCCTCAGGCCTCCGTTCCTCTGCTGTCATCCAAGAGATCTGGCTTGAATTCAACAATCCCTGATGAGTCACAAGTTTCTCTCCAGTGGGTGGAATTGCCCCAGACAGGTCAAGGCAGTTTTGAGGCCCAGCTCACTTTTTGCCTGCTGCAGGGTCTGCCAGGTGTCAACAATGGTGCCTGCCAGTGGATGGTGGTCTACCACTGTCCACCACAGGAGGCCCTAGCACCCTTCTACCTGCCTGCTCCTGGGAAGGCACACCCAGGTCTGCCACCCAGGAGTCCCTCTCCACCCCCACACCTGGGGTATCCCCAGGGCATTTTCTTGGGTCTTCAGAAAACTTTGCTAAGAAAGGAAGTTCCTTGGTCAACAGAGAGGCACAGATAAGGCAGAGGCTGACCAGGAGGGGAGAGGGCAAGTCCAGGAGACCAGTCCCAGGAGTTGCAGTGTATCCTGGAGCAGAGGGAACGCTGTACACATGGTGGGTGCGGGGAGATAGGTAGGTCCCACCCAGTGTCAGAAGGAACTCTGGACTGGAGTGTACCTCCCACAAGTAGGAGTGTTGGCTGGCAAAGTGGTGAGCGCCCCATCTCCAGAGGTGTACAAGAAAAGGGTAGTCACCATGTGGTGTTGTGGGTGTTCTAAGCACCAGAACTGGGGGGCTGGACTCTGTTTTTCCCCCAAACCCTGGATGGTAAGAATTACCTGGGCTGCTTGGTAAAGCCCACAGCTCCCCAGGTCTCTCCTCTGAGAATGGAAGTCTGTGGGTCTGGAATGTTGCCCAGAAATTTAAATTTTTAACAAGTTTTCCCAGGTGATCTTTTGCATCTGGAAAGTTTGGGGGAGCACTGGCAGATGACCTTCCATGTCCCTCAGGGCCCCATGATTAGTAATTCTGAGCCCTCCCACTGCATACTACCCCAATCCCATCTGGAAGACTTGGGCAGGCAGCAGACTAACTGGATCATTAAAATAAAAATGACTTAAAAGCTCTAGAAGGGGGCAAAGATGTCAGGGGGAGGGGGGCTTCAGTCCATGGTGGTACCAGCAGTAGCTCCTTCCTAGCACTCCTGGGCCCCCCAGAGTCATCCTGAAAAACTCAGCACTGGTGGTGGGGGGGAGTCGACAGCTGTTCAGCTGCTGCTCAGTGAGACCCGGAAAAGCAATTATCTAGCTCTTAGCAGAGAGGCTCTGGCTTTTACCCACCCCCTTCCTCCCACCTTCATGCACGCACACACACACACACACACACACACACACAAACACACACACACATGCACGCACATGCGCGCGCGCAAGCTCACTCACTCTGCACATGCACCCAGGCCAAGATGCTGCTGGCTGGCTCTGAACCTGCCTCCCCCCACTCCCTGCCTCCAGATCGCTCTGACTCGCTCACCCTCTATCCTCAGAGCACATTTCCAACACTTAAATCATTTAGCCCGCTAAACCGGAGACGGCAAAATGGGTGCTATTCCTTAAAAACATACAGAGAGCGTATTAAATTATTGATAGCCATTAAACAGGGGGAAAAAATTAAACAGCTCTCAGCTCTTATCAATCATTCATGCAGTTTCCACTGGGGTGTTTTCTGGAGAGTGATCGGATGGGCAACCCAGGGAGCCAGCTCCTGCCAGAAAGGAAGGCGTGGGCTTAGTGGAAACGGGCGGGGGCCTCTCTAGGCCCCAGCCATCAAGAGTCTCAGGGGTGGCAGAGGGCTCTGCCTCCCTGCTGGTCACCTCCCATAACCCTCTTCATTACATCATTAACAAAAGGACACTCCAACACCACTTTCAGGAATCCCCTTAATTAAATCCAGCCTGCTTTTATTGAGCGTCTACTATATATCAGGCATGCAGAACACACCGATAAATAAGCCTGAAAGCATT
Organism: Uropsilus gracilis; assembly: GCA_004024945.1. NCBI lineage: Eukaryota > Metazoa > Chordata > Mammalia > Eulipotyphla > Talpidae > Uropsilus > Uropsilus gracilis. Next base: position 48,374 of record PVHY01001891.1, on the reverse strand, counting down.
CACAGGGGCAAGTGAGGGAGCCTCTAGCAGGGAAACATGATTACACTACTTGGTGCCAGGAGCCGGAATGGAGGTCAGGAGCTCAGAGATAAAGAAGATCGCTTCGGTGGGAGGAGGGGCTGCCTGAGAGGGCTTCATCGGAGAGGTAATACTTGGGTCAATTCTTGGCAAGGGAGCAGAAAATGGCCCAGAGGACAAGTGGGGAAGGGCATTCCAGGAAAGCAAGACAGCCCCTGCAAGACATGGCAGTGGGAACCGCCCATGTGCCTGTGTTTGCCTGAGAGCTCTGGCCCATCAACAGCCCTGCAGGTTGAACAGCATCAGTTGCCATGTGGGGTAGGGGGCCTGGAACTCGGAGCCAGCTGTCACCTGGGGATCTCTTCCAGGCACTGGAGAAATTCAGGCCAAGTCAGGGAGGGATGCTCATGGCCAAGGACCCCCAGAGTAGACAGGCAAAAGGCTGGGGTTCACCCCAGCTGCCCAGGGCAGCAGCACCTCCACCCCCGCAAGGCAGATCCATTTCCTGGCTCTGACTCAGGACACCTAAGCCAGCATGACGCAGACCACGGAGACTGCAGGGCTTGGACACCTCTGGTCTCCCAGCCACAGACATGCCTGGCAGAGCTGCCCTCTGGAGAGAGGCTCCCTCCTGCCACACAGCCGTGCCAAGAACCCAGGCACCAGGGCTGTGAAGCCAGCCCTGCAGGATACCTGATACTGCCCCACCTCTCTGCTTGGGGGCCTTCTACAACCAGGGGCCATTTGAGGCTCCTAGGCCAGGTCAGGCTGCTGGCTGCTGCTTCTCGGGGAACAAAGAAAAGGCTCCTGCTTGCCCCACTCAGGCCCGGCAGGGCATCCCAGCACACCAGGAGAGCACCACGTTCTTGAATGCCTTTCAGAAGCTCCTGCCTCTCAGGAGCCAGAGCTGGGAGCCTGGAGCCGGGAGTGGGGAGGAGGCCCTGCCAAGTGTTGATAGCACCATCGCCAGAGAAAGCTGCTGTCACAGGGAAACATTCTGGGGAGAGCGCTTGTTTACCACCAACGCCTGGTACTGTCAAGAAATAATCAGAAGGAATTAAATTTGCAAAGTTGAACAGATATAAATAAAGGAAGTCCCCTCCCCAAATCCCCAGGCATTTCAACTGGGATGATCAGGCAGCTCTGATTTTGCTTGGTTCTGGGGTTCTAGTCTTAAATCTGCAGGGGGTAGGGGAGTATGAGAGGATACCATGTGTGCAACCAGTCGAGACTTGGTGCCACAGATCCTGAGCTGTGCCAGGGTGCTGTCATTGCCATGTCCCTCTCAGTCTCAGAATGTACGGTGATAGATACACATTTGAGTTCTGTAAGACAACACTGACGTCACAGGACAGGGGTGACTGGCCGCCAGCCGTCTATCCACAGTCTGAGAAACATGCCACTCCTAAGCCTATCTCAATACCCCAGCCCCACCGACCTGTGGGCTTGGGTTCACAGGCTGGGAAGAGTCATTAGCCTCCCCTAGTCTTTGCACAGACCTGCACTCACACTAGTGACACTTGATTTTGCTAGGTCTCTGTACCTGCCCCTGGATGGCTACATGTCATCCCTTTCCTCTAGCCCACCTCCACATACCTCTGTGCCTGAGTGGGCACAGAGCAGGCTATCAAGGAAAGTTTGCTGACTAGCAGAGTTAAGAGACTAGAGACAAATAACCCCAGAACCCAAATCAATCACCCACTGCCAGCACTTCCCACTGCCAATTTCCCTAAGTCCTAAGCCCTGTACCTGTGAATTGTATTTATACTTCTAGAAGTCTCTCACATCTTCTACACTTCAACCATACATACCATGACTACTCAACCTCCCCTGAACAACCTCCCATTTTCATGCCCCAGGGCCTTTGCATGTTGCTTACTCAACCCAGTCAAATCCTGCTCTGGGTCAAGCTCTACTTCCTTCTTTGTAACCATTGCAATACTTTCATTTATACTAGACTGTGATAAGGAATGGGGAGCACCATGAAAATAAACGGGGTTCCTTCATCAGCACTTAGCACATGAGATCAGAGAGCAACCTTGAACTTTACTACATTCAAACCAACCACCTCAGCCCCTGGCCTGCTGCCCAGAATCAGTTCTTCCTAACACCTAACCTGCATCGTCCCTGCTGTAATTTTAAAAGCCATTCCCTGGATAGTGGGTGAGATGTTTTCAGCCAAGTATAAATGAGACTATACTCTTGGAGCTCCCGGAGCTGAGAGAAGGGGCAGGCTTGGGAATTTCCAGGCAAAGGCCAGCAGAAATTGGCCACAAATGAATCATTAATTCTCGAGTCGAGAGCTCTGGGTGGCCGGTGCCAAGGTCTCAGGCTCTGGCCTGTGTGGGCCACTTGGCCTCGTTTGGCTCAGGCCCGAGGGTGTCTCCGCCTCTCTGTCAGCCATCTGCTTCACCCCATGGCCACTGGTCACTGAGAGCCGAGGCAGTCAGGGCCAAAGTCGCCCAGATGTCTTATGGGAGAGGACACACCTCTCCCCAGAATGACCCTAAACCTTTGCCACACACTTCTGTGCCTCTGGAATGCTGTCCCTTCCAGCAAGTAAAATCCTCTTATTTTTCAAGGTCTGGCTCCAGCCTGGCCTGCTTCCTCTCACCGTCACCTGTCTGGACACACAGGTGCCTCCAGTCTCTGAGCCCCTGAGTTGGGGGCTCATTTCTTCAACAGAGCCCCTGTCAGGATGGGACTTTGCACCTCTGGACCCGAGCACCTGACATGAGGCAGGGCCTAGACAAGGGAGCTCAGCTGTGATGGGGGCTGCTCAGAGTACTCAGCCTGCAGCAGGCAGAAGTGCTTGGGCTGGCAGTGGGAGCTGCAGTCCTTGCCTAGCACATAAGTAAGGTAAGACATATTCCCTTTTGGTCTCCTTATAGGACCTCTGGCCCATGGGCTACAGTTGAGGCAGGGGTACAGGTGACCACTGGCCTCCCACCAGGGAGTTGTGAGGAAGTTGTCAGGCGGTTGTGAAGAAGCCCAGTCCTGATTCCCAAGAGCCAGCAAAGGTCGGTTAATAGCCACCTCCTTCCTTGGAAGCTCCATCCTGCAGATTGGATGTGATTTTGCCACAGCCCTTCCAAGCTGCCCTGAAAAACAGCCAGCCCCTTCTTGGGTGTGGAGCAGAAGTTTGGAAATGCAGACAACATTGTAATAGGATATTGCTCCACATTCACTCTTGTCTCCAAGCATAGTGTTTACCTGTATGGCAATACGTCTGGCAAAATTAATGACAAACTCCATGTTAACGCCGCATCCATTTCTCATGAATCCTTCCACCAAACCTCCAGGTACATACAATAACACATCTGCTTGAAAATGAGGAAGCCAAGTCCCGGAGATTCAGCAACTGTCCAAGTTCCAAAGCTCCAGTGTGGCAGCTGAAGACTCAGAGACCAGTGTCTGACACCTGGTCATGCAGACACCCACCCCAGGTCCAGAGGCCCTCACCTCTCATACTCTCAGCCAGAACAAGCTCTGGGGTCATTCCCCACCCCACCCCACCCCACCCTACCTCCCGCACCCTTTACAGAGTCCTTTTCTCATCGGATGCCCAAAACAGGAGCAGGAGGTCCCGGTGAGGGTCAACTGGAGAAAATGAGGCCTGCTGGGAGAAGTTCTTGAGTGACCAAGACCTTTGACCTCACACAAGCTTCAGGTGGCTATTGTTAAAAGCATTTTTGCAGAAGAGAAGACACTGAGGATGGGAATGACACTGGAGCAGCCACCCCAGGCTGGTGACAGTAGGGTTTGTGTCCTAACCTCTCTAACTCCCAATGGGGCTCTACTGAGACACAGAGCTTTCCCCAAGGCCCAGCACAGTTAGTGTGAGCCTGTGAGCTAGACAGGGAGAAACCAATAATGACTGAAAAGCATAGTGTGGGGACCTGCAGGCAGGTGTCATGTCCCTCCTTACAGCATCCCTACAGGGATGGGCTTGTGCTTCAGAGATGCTGAAGCCAGACCAGCTCCCCAATTCCCTGCTGGACTCCTGGACCAGGGAACACTGCCATTTCTGATTAACAAACCTCCCCTCCAAGCAGGGATGTCTCAGTCCGTCACGTAAACCTGTGTAAGTGTGCGCCTGTGTGCACATGTATTCACGGGGTTTATCTGAGAAATACCAGAGGAGGTGACAGCCTCATGTCCACAGGCATGTGTCCCCCAGCACAGACATGGTGTCACCATTCACACAAATACCAGCACTCTCCTCAGCAGGGCCCGCAGACACACATGTGTGTACCTGGGCACACATGTGTTCATCTGCACACATGCTCACACCCAGAACACACACCTGCACTCAGGGCTGACACAGCTTGAGAGGCTGCTGAACAGGGACACGGACAGCCTGATGCACACGTGGGCACTGGGCTCGAGAGAGTGGGCAGGGAGCAGGTGGGCAGGCGGCCATCTGCAGCACTATGCTGGGAGTCCCTTGCTGTCTCTGTGCTCATGTAGTCAGGCCTGTCTAAAACAGGACCATAAATCAGGAAGCTGCCTGCCGCAAGCATTAAATCACTGTCCCTAGGACATGGCACTTAAACTAGAGCAGCAGCCAGCATCAGACCTGAGCCCACTGTCTGTGTGGGGTGGTGGTGGGGGTAGTTGGTATATAGCATTCCTCCAGACAAGGGCCCTCTCTCCACCCTCACTCTCTATCAAAACCTCTCTTCTGCTAGCCTTCCAGGTGCTGCCTCCCTCTGCCTTTTCCTCTCCATTGTGCCTTTCTTCCTCTGCTATTAGCTTAAGACCCTATGTTCACCCCCAAAAGTTCAGGACTGAATTCCCACCCCAAGCACTAAAGGTTTTTCCTAGTGACCTTGGTGTGCCTAGGGTGGAGGCAGCAGTGAAGGGCAGTGTATTTTGGGGCAGGGACACTGGGTGCCCTTGCCAGACCTAGCATCTGGTCCTGGGGTCCACCCTCAGCTGTCCTTCAGTGAATAACCTCCCTTTTCCTGCTTCACACACCCCTTCTATAAGGTGGGACCTCCAGGGGATGTTTGTCCTGAGGATTTGATGTCCAGAGAAAAGATCCTCTGAGGATGCTGATTAATTATGACTATTAATAATATGACCATCTGTATCTCATGGTGGAGCAAGGATGATTAAAACTGGGCCCCATGCCCCAGCAGCAGAATAAATGGGTCTCTAGGTGGACTGGGGCGTTAACACCAAGCTGGCAAGCAGATCCATGGGTACTGGGGAAGGGTTGTTTATACTGCACTGCACAGACAGATACAAAGGAGAAACAGGCAGGCAGACAGACAGACTTGGGCTGGCATATCAACCAATGAACAAAAGACAATTACCACATGCCATGGCTCAGGGGAAGGACTCTCTTTGCCTCTCACTGGGACAAACTGACTTGGTCTTCTACTTTGCCTCACCCTTTGTCCCACTGCACAGTAGAGCCCAAAAGTCTCAGCTGCAGGAAGATTTCAAAGGGGGTAGGGATAGGGTCAGCCTCTGTCTAGAGAAGTCCCGGACACAGTCATTAGACAAGGCCAAACTAGTCCCCTAGCATGGGCACTCTAAATTCTCTAACCACCCTATCTCATGCCTCTGCATCCTCTAAACTCAGGCCTCTCTGCCTGGCTCCAGTGCTTCCCTCTGAGGGGGGAGCCTTCTCAATGCATTCTCCTACAGAGGAAGAGATGCATTCTGGTCCTCCTCCATAGCACCTGTGTCCTGGCCTGTCCATGGCTGTCCTGCATACACATACACCTCACCTCCAGTCACCAGACTGTGAACTGCTCGTACGGGTCTCCTTCCATGACCTCCCAGTCGCCAGCATGGAAGGGGAGCCTCACCCAATGAAGGGATGAATACCACCAGCAGGGTCTTCAGAACTCTCATCCTTAACCTGTTAATTGTCATCACAGCCCCATGTGCCCATTTTAGAGAAGAGGAAACTGAGGCACAGAATGACAAGGAACTTACCAAAGTTGATGTGGCTCGGAAGTAGGTGAAATGCAAATGATTTTGCATTTCACTACAAAGTTTTTACTCACTAGGCTACAAAGATTCCAAGTAAAACGAATGAATGAGCTTAAACACCAGGCTATACACAGTGTTTTGAGTTATCACTGTAAGTGGGCAGTAAAGGCGTTAGTAGATGAGTATCATGGGTTAACCAGCTGTGTGACCTCAAGTAAGTCACCTGCCAACTCTGGGACTCAATTTTCTCAGCTATAACATAGAAGCAAATGGGGCTGCCTTGTCCATTGGCCAGATACGAAGGCAATGGCAAAGTGAGCTCTCTGAGGGTTATAAAAGAGCATGACGGCAATATCTATGTACCTGGTAGCCAGGATTTCCATACCAGAAGCCTCAGTGCCTGTTCTGGGGAGACCTTCAGGAACAACAGATGAAAAATCTGAGACTCTGGCAGCACAGCAATGATCTGGTCAGGGCCTTTCCCAGCCACCTTTCCTCTGTGCAGACCTAGTGGGCAAGGGGCATGAGCTTCAAGAACACAGGACTAGGTACTGATGGGCTGGGGGCGGTTTCCTGTGGAGTGGGCAAAGGCAGCCCAAAGAGCATCTGCTTTCCAGCAGGAGCTTCTGGCTCCATCACTGGCTGACCATTCAGCCTGGTGCTGCTGATGCAATGGGGACAAGATCCAGTTTTGAGGGAGCAACGGCAAGGCAGGTGTACCACTTAGCTTCCTTCCCACATCCCTGGCAGCCACCGCCGGTCAATTCCCATGCCAACTTCCAGAACTCAAACAGGACTTCAGAATTACTTTTCTTTGTAGTGCTCTGATCTGTCATGCCCAGACAGGGCATAAAACAAAACTTCAAGCATTCTGCATCCCTGTTAGTGGAGCAGCTACTACACTCCACCAGGGATTAGCCAGCCACTTCTGGCAGAGGTAAGATCTGGAATAGGAGAGAGTCTCCTACTCTGCAGGCATTCTGGAGGGTGTCAACCATCTCTGAGCATCACACAATTGGAAGGCAAATGCTGGGACATCCTGGCAATGGCCCCACCCCATCCATTCCTTCCACAGCTTGAGAGTTGGTAAAAATGCAAGGAAAGGGTGGTCTCAACAGTATGCATAGCTCCTCACATTTCCAAGACATCGTCCTGGATTTTGTCACTTCCTCCTGCATGTAGACTGCTATTTGTTTAATACTTTCCTTCAAATCAGTTCACAGTTTTTGCTAAAATACATTTATTTTGAAAAAATAACAGCTTCATAGAATTACTTTAAACATGAAATTAGGTTCTCTCACCACGGATGGAAGTTAAGAACAAAAACAAAAGCGAGGAGAGCAAACAGTGGTTCCTCTGCTGCCTGGCTCTGCAAGGGCTCTGACCACTGAAAAAGGAGGCCAGTAGGCTGCGGGGGCTGGGAGTGGTCATGGTTGAGGTAGTACATGAATCCCTAATGGTCACCTTTGTGTACCCCAGATGGGCACATGCACAATAACACCAAGAGGTGTCAGGGAACGTCTGTTACACAGGTGAACAAACAGCAGGCTCAGAAAGGTGAGTTGCTGGCGTGAGGGCACACAGCACTGAACGGCCAGGCCAGGCTTCTAATGTGGGCCCCCTGATCAAGCACAAGGCTCTTTCCTCACCGCTGCCACTGCCTCCTCGCTGCCACACAGAGTCACTTAGGCGGAGCGAAGTCATTCTGACCCGCCGTGGTTCAGTAACGGCTTTTACACCTGAGGTTAACAACTGTGATTTAAGAGGTTATTTGTCTTAATTTTCAAGAATCAGTTTCTCAGAGAGGAGATAACTAACACATTGGACTTGGGAAGCTAGTCTTTTTAGAAAATATTTATAGCATTTCAAGACAGTTTGGTGGCAAATGGATACAGCATCTGCTATTTTCCTCACTTTCCACCACAGTTCTAAAACCCAGAGCAGTTAACACGCACACACACACACACATACACACACATAACACAACACAACACAACACAACAACCACATCAATGCTGATAGGAAATCAAAGCCCCTCTCTTCTCTGAGAAATAAAACACAAAACTGGCAGGGTTTCAGAGAGCTCATCACTGCATTGGGTTAACCCCCCAGGCACCTCCACCAGCAGGACTGAAACTATGGCTCAGAAAGCCATGGCCAGTGGGCCAGTCCCCAAGCTCACAGCGAGGTTCACTGCCTCTTGAATGAGGCCTGGCATGACTCCCAGGCCTGGGACCGGTGGCTCTCCCAGGAAGCCCTGAGAGCAAAAGAGCCTTCCCCTAAAACTAGGAATCCAGCTGCAAGATGGAGAGGGACTAGGAAAACACAAAATACAGAAACTGAAGACAGTCTAGAAGCAGAAGCTAGAGGCTGAGATAGTCTCTCTCCTCACATTCCCTCAGTAGTTAGTCTTCCCTTAAGGTCAGTGTTGAAATTACCCCCTCTTTACAGATGGCAAAATGGAGGCTTTAAAAAAGCCAAGAGAGTTTCCTGAGGGCACAACTGCTTGCACGATAAGCTGGTTCCTTTGACCTTTCATACGCAGCCCCAGCAGGGAATTTCCACTTCAAATCTACCATCATACTTTGAGCAGCCCCATTTCATACTTGTCTGCCCTATCCCAGGCCCTGAGGTGTCTCCACGGTCCAGACCCTAGGGCTTTTCTTACACCACAACCCTCAATACCAAGCCTAGTAACTCAGGTGGAGTCCTGTAGGACCAGATCTTTCACTCCATCCCAGTGTCTCAGGCGGAATTTTCAAGGCCCAGGGTGGAGGTGGGGTGGGGAAGGGGATGTGGGGGTGGAACATGCAGAGTCACACAGCTAGCTGATGACAAAATGAAGGAGAGCCAGATTTACTATTGAAAAATCCAAATATATTGTATCAGAGCTATTGGTACTTCACAATAAGAGGTCCATGCAGCTAAGAATGGGGCTTGGTAGCAAAACCCAGGGATCGGGCCCAGCCAGTAACAAATGGTGCTCCAATGTCCCCCAGCTGGGCACCTTCTGGTCTACACAGCCTATCAGGCAGAGCTTCCAAGGCCCTCTGAACTTAGGGCTGCAAACTGTGCATCCCTCTGCCCACTGCCCACCTTCATGCCAAAGGATTAAAAAGTCCTCACCCATGTTAATTGGACAAAATTCAAGACCAGGCCCTGGGAGAGTGCCCACCATAGAGCCCAGCTCCAGGCTAGCAAAGAGCGCCTGGTTGCACCCGAAGGAGCTGCACCAGGCTGCAACCTGATGTGCATAAACATGGCAAAGATCTGTGTTCAGCATGACTCCTCCTTCAGATCCTGTTCTCCCCCTACCCTGCTGATCCCTCCTGGAACCACTGTTTTCTCAACCCTCACTCCCAATCCAGGCGTCGAATCCAAAAGCAAGGAATCATCTTTGATTTTGATGTTCCTTTTCTGCCAAGCCTTCTGCCACTTCTATAATTCCCCTCTCTGTGTTCTAGTCTGTACACCTTTTACCAGTTCCTTTGCCTGGGTGAGGGGCAACAGTCCCTCACTAGTCTCCCACTCTAACTTCCCTCCTGTAATCCCTGATAAAGTAAATCTTGTTCTGTTTACATCCCTCCTCAAGAGACTTCCATGGCCCTTATGCCCATGTATCTGGTCCCTGCCAACCAAAGGGCTCCAGCCTCTGCCCCAGTGCCTTTGCACCTACTATTCCCCCCAGTGCCTTTGCACCTACTATTACCCCCATCACCTCTTCCCTGCATTGTAGCTGACTCTATATTTTTAAGTTTCTCAGGGGATCTTTCTTGATTCCCCTTATCTAAAATACAGATCCTCTCCCCAGCTCCAGACATTCTATAACTCATCAATCTATATTATTATCTGTATTGCATGTACTGCAAGTTTAATACTATTTATGAATCTCTTTATTTATTATTTATTTATTATCTATCTCCCAACCTTACCCTGATGGTGAGCTGTCAGGCTGGCTTCCTTTTTTATATTCAGTGGCTAGAAGAGTGTCTGGCACAAAAATGATGTTCAGAAAGTGTTGAAAGATCAAGTGAGTGAGCACTCATTATCTTGTTAGGTCATTCCCTTCCCCCACTAGACAGGTTGGGAATTATCCCACTTCATGGATGAGAGCACTGAGATACCAGAAGAATCCTACATGCCTGGGAGCACATAGTGTGAAGGTTCATTTAATTTGGGACTAGGTGAGGGTTCACATTCATTTTAGATGAGGTCTCCTGAAGTCCAGACTGAGAGGATAATGAGGAATAGGGAATAAGAGTCCATGGAAAAAGCATGAAATTGTGTGGCTCCAATATTCTCTTGCAACTTGAAATGTCGCCTTTCTGAAAACCACATCCTGTCTCTTGCGGGCTGGTCTCAACCTCTGCTCCTGGTCACAGGCAACTTCACTGAAATCCTCCATTGGACTCCTGTGCTCTTAGTAGGTCCCAGGTTTCACTAGGCCAGCCCTAAGACTGATGAAGGGGAGGGCGGGGAGGCAGAAGAAGGCTCCACTCCCGGGTGGGACAGTAGAAGGGGCAGAGCCAAATGCAGGTCACGCTGCTGTGCCCACAGCCCTCCCAGAGCTAAAAATAACCATGTTTACACACTTCCAGAGCTGGGGTTTCTGCTTCGCTGTCAAAGGGGGTTCAGGACTTCACTGCAGTCCACATTCCCATCATACATCTTCAGCTCAGACTGGATCATGCCTGGTCCAACACAGGCAAGAACCAGGGCTTTCTGGATTTGTCTCCTTGGGGTGTTTCAGGTGGCAGGAGGTGAAAAGAAAGCTGTTTAAGCTGGAGATTTCATCAAGCCAGCAGGGAGATTGCACTGGGAGATAGCGTCTCTCCTCTTCCCCCCACCTCATCACTTACACCCCATCCCTGGGATTAGAGATGCTATGAAAGCAGGGGTTACAGAGGTGGAGGCTAGATCCTGAGTCCTGTGGGGGCCCAGTCCATTCATCCCAAGCATTGGGAACCGTGTTGCATGGGGGTGGGAGGAGTCCTGGGAGCTGACTGTGGGAGCTGACTGTGGGTCAAAGCCTAGGGCAGGCTACCCCCTCTCACTGGCCCTCTGTTACCTCTTTGGTGGTCACTAAATAACTGCTTGTGTCTCCAGAGTGTGGAGGACTGATAGCGCATTCTGGGGTGTGTATGTGTTTAGAAATGGGAGGCAGTGTTAGGAACTTCACAAGTCCCAGAGACCCTGGCCCTGTGATTATTTGAGATGGTAGGGTGCACCTGCCGGGACCGCCATCACCTGGCTGACTGGCCTCCTCCCTTTCTTCCTGCTCTGTTCACCCAGATGGACTTTAACACCAGAGGGGCAGGTGCTGGTTGCCTGTCTAGAGGCGGCCCCTCCCTCTGGACAAACAGGCCCTCTTATTAGCTCGTGGTTCCTATGAAGGTGGCCAAGAAGACACACACAGGCTGAGGAAGAGCCGGCATGGCGGTCAGTCACCCTCCTTGGTCAGGCAGCACCTGGCATTCACTGACCCCCTTCAGTCCCCAAAATGCCTATTGGGTTGAAGACCTTAGGGCCCCTAAGATCTAGTAGTTCCTGGCCTCTCTTCTCTGAATTGGGAGGCCTGACTGACTAGATGCCCTGAGATGGGAACAAAGTCCAAGTCTTTAGGCCTGACTTGAAGGATTATATTTGTCTGACAATATCTCCTGGTACTCTGGGCCTTTGTAGGTGCAGTTTCCGCTGCCTCAGATGACCTCCCCTCACTTCTCAGCCTGGGAATTTTCTGCTCTTTCTGGAAGCCTGACCCAGCTGCCTCTTTCTCCAGCACTTTGCCAGTAGTACCCTCCAAGGTCAGGAATCTGTCCTGGTCACCCACAGGATTGGCCCAGAAAGGGTGGCTCAGTAAACTCTCAAGTAAGAGCTCTGTCTTCTCTCTGGCCACAATCTGCAGCACCTCCTGGTAGACCTTCAAGATTCTGCAAACTGAGGTTAGCTCCACCCTTTTCTCCAGGGGATCTTGTCCTTTTGGGACCCCTGAGTCTCAGGATCTATGAATTATACTTGTCAACCAGATTTCAAAATGCTCTTGTCTAGATTCACTGAGGTGAATTTTGGCATCTGCACTGTTAAGCAGGCATCCCAAAGTTCTGTGTACACAAGCCTAGAGGGCCAAGAGCACCCTTGGCACTTGGAATTAACCCCTCTTGGATAATACAGCACCTGGAGCCACAACAACCAGCACCCACCCCACCCAAGCAGCACTGTGCCCAGGTCCTTGCCAGCATTAGCTCGCATGCTCACTATCCTGATCCATGGCAGGGCTCCTCGGACCATGGTGAGAACATTTTCTAAGAGGTCACCATGACAATGGTTTCATAAATCAAGCCTCTCTTATGTCACTACTCACCTAAGATTTTTCCTTGTTGATTTTACATCTAGGACCAACTAAGGCATGTATGGCATTTAAGGGTCTTAGGGATGTGATCAGGCCCCTACTGAATTCTTTGCCTTGCCCCACCTAGGTCTGATATTTTCTACTGTCCTCTTTCTGCTGATAATTCCCTGACACATTCTTTTGGACAACAGCACTAAAGCTACCTCCTCCAAAAAGTCCTCCTTGAATGTCCTTCCCCATCAGGCGGGACCAGACCTGCTCCATTTGACAGGCCCTTAAGGTAGTGATAAGAAGGTCATTTGCAACTCCTTCCAATGCACCCGAGGCTACTGTGCTGTAGCTTCTCTCACTCCTCACCCAGTCCCCACTCCCACAGGGCCTGGGCTTTCTCTGGGTAGGAGGGGATACTTCCTCTAAGCCCAAGCCTGGGGGTTTAAGGAGAGAATCTCCCTAGGCAAGTGACTTGTGAAATGCAGAACCTAGAACAAATACCAATATAACCATGCTCAGCATGAAAGGCCTAGTAGGGGTCAAGGAAGTTCTCAGGGGCCCAAAGGAGTCTCAGGCAGACTCAGACCCAGGCCCAGGCCCCTTCTCTCCTGGCTTGCAGTATAGTGCAGTGCTGGGCCCCTTTGTATTTTCCACACCCCAACCTAACAAGATTGCTTCCTCTTTCCTGAGGCCCCAGGGGGGCCTCACAACCTGGCCTTTCTTTCAAAGCAAACACAGATGCAGAACTACCCAAGAGTAGATCCTGGGGTTCCTGGGAGCCTCTTTGGGAGGGAGGAGCACATTAAAGACAGACTGGGGTAAGACACCTGACCAGTAGGGAAGGGGATCCTGTGGCAAGGAGAGCCCCAGAAGCACTGTTTTCCCAGTATTGGCACAACCAGAACGGCTCCTAGCAGATCACAGCTGCATAAGAACAACACCCTCAAGTCCTCCCAGGCCTCAGTGTCTTCCTCCTGCTTTGGTTTCTCAGGCTGAGGCATAGCTGTTGAGGAGGGTGAGGGTCTTGTTAGCAGGGGGCAGCCAGAAGCATAAGAATAGTCACCCACAGCTGGGATTTGCTAATAAAGTGGCTCCCTCTGGCTTATCTGCCAGTAACCTTCCCCAGCTAAGACCTAGGAGCCAATCCTGATGCTCCATAGTCCCTGGGCTTCAGCTCACCAGCAAAGCTTAGCCCACCCAGCTGCTCATCAACCTCCCTGCTGCTGGGGGTGAGCTCATAGGCTTAGCCTCTAAAGGGAGCAAGTTTATGCCCACCCCACTTCCTCCTCCTGAACACTCAAGGTTCCCTGCTCTCTCCTCAGCAGCATCTAGGCTCAAACTCTAGTTCTGTTCCTGCCTGCTGTGTGAGTCGGGTGCCTGTTTCACCTCTCTGAATCTCAGTTGGGAGGCTCTCAGGTTAACTGAAGGGCTAACTTACATCACTGGGCGAAAGTAATGTCAGTATTTGGTAGGGGCTTGCAATGTATCAAGTCCTGTTCTAAGTTCTACATTAATTCATTTGTGTTCACGCTATGCCTCCCAGGTAGGTGGCTATGCTATTACACCCTCATGTTATAAGTCTGTGGCTCAGAGTGCTTGAGTTCCTTTTTCAAAGCTGCCCAGCTGGTGAGCATGGACCTAGGATACAGTTGCAGCAGCCTGGCTGCAGACTGCACAGACCATCTGTACTAACCACCAGACCACACTGCCTCCAGGGAGCTTCTACCCTCTCTCAAAGCTGCTGGGGATCATGCTGCCAAACTCTTTGCTCCCCCATAAATACCTGGTGCACTGTGGTCTGGGCCAGTGAGTTCCCCTCTCTACCTGGCAGACACTGCCACATTAATTTAGGCAATTCTTCCACTTCCCTTCTGATACTTGACCCTTAGGAAGATATGAGCATTTGACCACTCCCTGCTCCCCAAGTCCTAGGCTTACATCAAAGTCCCTGCAGCCCTTTAAGGACAGTGCCCAGTGGTTCCTGGACCCAGCAAGGACTCAGTAAATGTTTATAGAGTAGTAGAGTGACTTTCAGGGTCAGGTCCAAGGGCCCCTGGCTTTCCTTTCCACCCGACCCATATCCCCCTGAGAAGCTCTTGGTAAGGGTTCCAGGCTAGGTGTCCAGGTATCCTTCCCCCACCTCCAGCAACTCTTGTTCTTCACACTTCTGGGGTGGGAGGCAGGGGAGAGGGGGCATGAATCCCAGCAGCCCCACAGAGAGGTGCCATGAAGACCACATATGTAGTGAACACAAAAGCCCAAAGTGACAGAAATTGATAAAAACTTCACTGCACTGCTGACACCCCATATATCAAAGGCCCCAAATCTCATTCTCTGCTTGCCTCCAATTTCTATCAGAGTTTGCCAGCTGCACATTTATTGAGAAGTTTGTGATCTGACAGGCACTGTATTACCAACATTAATGATGCATCAGTCTCTAGAATTACTGGGGAAACAGTCCAATTGATTTTATTATTATCTTGAGTTCTTCACATTTCATTCCAGGCAGCTTGCTACCAGAGTTCTTGAGCAAGAAGCAAAGTAAATAAATAAAGGTTGTGAGACTAGGGCTGACCTCAGGTGGAAAACCAAGCTGGTCCCAGGACCCTTGGTGATAGTCTTTCTATTCCTCTACCTCTTCCCTCCATAGGGGTCCCCCAAACTCCAGATGATGGAAAATGACAAGCATGGCTTCCCCATGGATAGAGGAGTGAGGGGACAGATCAAGAACTCAAGCCAGGCCTTCTATTCATGTTACAAGATGGGCAGTCAGTGAGAAGAAATAGACAAAGATAACACCTGTCACCTGCCCCATGTGGAATCCACAAGCAGATATGGGCCCTGTCCATACTTGCTCCAGGAGCACACCTGGCCCTAGCATCTGCTGTAGGGGGGTGGGGCAAATAGATGACCCCAGGTAAGATGGGAGATATGGGTGGTGACTATCTCATCTTAGACTACATGGCCCCAGTTGCACCTCGTTCTTTTTAGTTTCTAGAACATGCTGAGCTCTTTTCCATCCCAGGGCTTGCCTTTGCCAGGTAGTTCCTTCACAGGTTCTCTCCACCCCCACACCCCATCATCCCATCCTCTCATGGGTCTCCTGCAAAAGGTCTTCCTGACTAAAAGGTCCTCAGGCCCACCCTTGGTATTCTTCATCCAGTACCCTCCTTTATTCTTTCTTAGCACTTACCACAGTTTTTACAAGGATCACTTGTGTTTTTGCCCTGTTTTCTCCCCTTGGCTCCTATGAGGTCAGGGTCAGATCTATCCTGGTCACTACTATAGCCCTAGAGTCTAGCAGGACGCTGAACACCTGCAGGGCCCAAACCCATGTGTAGAATGACGTGAGAGTCTGACAGTCATCAGGGACTGAAGGAATCGATTTCTAGCATTCCCTGAAAGCTTAGGGGTCAAGAAGTTCTCAAGAACATGGATGAATACATCAGGGCTGACTTCCCTCTTTCCACCCCTGACCTTCACGCTAGAGTTTCTGTGAAACCCTCTCACTTCTGGCTCCTGTGCAAACACTTGTCCACTAAGACTAATCTCCTCCTCCTCTCCCAATGCAGTTTTCACACCTTTTTTTGGAGACTAGGGCTTGCTATTTTTGCCCGTGGAACCACAGGTTCATATTGCCTGGGGTACCGCAGACTCAAGCAATCCCCAGCCACAGCTTCCCAGGTAGCTGGGATTACAGGTTAGCGCCACCACACCCAACTATTTTTTTTGGAACTAGATCTCGCTACGTTGTCCTGAGCAGGACTCAAACCATGATACCTAGCCCCAGCTGCTTCATAGGCTGAAGCTTACAGGCATGCGCCGCCATGCCAGGCTTAGCTTCTTCTAGGAGCTGTCAGCAGCAGCGGGGTTACTGGGAAGCTGTAGGCTATCAGTCAGGTCAGGAGTCAAGCTCAAATTCTGGCCCCACTCCTTAAGCAGTGTATGTAACTAATCATACCAAGTGCCTTCCTACAAAATTGGGGGTGCCTGCCTCCCCCCCACCATATCACAGGGACATCAGGAGATGGCAGTTTCCACAACGGTGGACATATTCATAAGTGGACACACAAATACAAATTTGAGGTGCCTTTAGTGCTCCCTACTTGTAGTTAACTGACCACAAGTAGTGAGGTTCAGTAATGACCCCAAGTGGCAGGAGACATGGATCCCCAAAGGCTTGGACCAATAAATAACTGATCCAGAGCAAAAAAGATCCATTTCACCCTGCAGAATAACCAGGTGCCTCAGGGGTCATGGGGGGGAGGTGTGGGTGGTGTTTCTGGGTGCACAAGTATCAAGGGTCTTGTTGTGCGGTGGAATTTGCAGCTGCATTCCAGGCCCCAGACAGGTGTGCTGAGAAGTCAGAGGAAGCATCACATCTGCCCTGAGAGTCCTCAGATAAGAAAGGCGTGCTGATCCCTATCAGAGGCTGGCCGCCAGGAGAGAGCTGGTTCAGTGTGACCTAGTGTGGTTGTCCAGTAGTCACCTGAGCAAGGGTTACTTGGAAGTTCTGGAAGCTTGCAGGTAAATCCATTCTGGGGGTTATTTTCTAACTATTTGTATCACAGTTATTATTGCTAGTATGAATTCTCCAGAATTAAATCAAAATATTTGACTTTGTGTTCTGATTTGAAAATATTTTTTTCTTGAAATAAAGATTTTAGGCATATATGTGAGCACTCATTATGTATCTCTGCTAAGAACTAATCATATATTATTTTTCGTTTGTTTGTTTTTAACTAGGCACTGTTACATTTTGTCCTAAGACCTCCATAGTCCCACTTTATTTCCATATAGACTGAAGTCCTGAACAAGGAAGTTGAATGCCTGAGGTTCCACTGATGGAAGGTGTGGATGGTATAGGATATGAATCCAGATTAATCCAAGAGATGGAGCCTTTGGGCCCTGCGGGCAGAAACAACTCCCTCTGGTCCTAGGGCTCCAGGTTCCGGCCCAGCATCCAGCTTACCGCTTTCAGAACAGGAGAGCCAGGGGCCTTTGGACTTCTCCCAAGTTACCCAGTTATCCCAGGGCAGAGCAGGGGCAACTGGTGCATCTACGGGGACCCCACTTAATTCTCAAAATAACCCAGGGAAATACTACCCATTTCATGGCCAATGACTCCAAGTCTCCAGAAAGCAAAAGCACAGCACATGGTAGCTGGAGGGTTTGGACCCAGCTCCAGAGATGGCTTGGTAACCATGGCACAACAGCTCAGGCTCCTGGAGCTGCTCAAGCACCCCCTTCCCTCCCTCCATGCTGGGGAGAGCAGAGGCCCCTGTGATGGCAGCCTTCTGACAGCCATGGCTGCAGGCTCTGTAGCTGGCACACAAGGCCAGCAGCCATGGTAAACAGGCCCAGCCTCAGCCGGACTCACCCGGCTTGCCTGTGCCCAGGGAAGCCAGGTCGGAGGACAGGATCCTTGGCATTTCTAACAGCGTGCTCTTACTCAATTAGGCCCTTTCTGTCCAAAGGGCAGCTGTGACGTGCAGAACGGGTCTGTGGTGTCAATATGAGCCCGGCATTGTACAGCTGGGGACACACAATGCCCTCGGTCGACTGTTTATTTATAAATTCACCCAGCGCTCACTGCGGCCTTTACACTCAGCTCTTTCCCAAAATGCAAATTAGCTTCTTCCTGTAAGTCAAACCGGCTTGCTCAAGCTGATAAAATCATCCCAAACGGGCTCTTTTATCTCCCCAATACAGAAAGCGCTCTGCACCCACACCTCCTAGAAAGAGGAAGATGCTGTCACACGGCTGGCTTCAGAGAGGCAGGCCTGCGAGTGGCACTGGAGAGGTACCCAGGGATGGGGGCCCGGAGCATGAGCGCAGCAGGACCTTCTGTTCTAGGCTCTGAGGCCAGTGTTCAAATCCTGTCTCTGACATATTCTAGCTTCGTGACCTGAATATCTCTGAGCGCTGCTCTATATGTTCATGCATGTTCACAGGGGGAAACTGTTCCTTCTTCACAAGGTTCTTGGAAGAATTGGATGAGCTAATGCACACAAATGGTTTGGCACAGTGCCAAGACCCTAAAAGTCTCCTGAACATGGGACTGGTAAATAATAATACAACATCTGTCATGACACTTGTTGCTGCCACTTTCTGGGTGGCTTCAGGATGTCTCTTTTGGTCTGAGCCTCAGTTTCCCGCTCTGTTAAGTGAGACTTCTGACACTTTTCTCCTATTGGCTGGTAACTCAGCCCCTTGATTGACTGCATTACATTAAAACAGCTTTGGGGACACTGTTTCTGGTACCCTGTCTCTTCACTCTTGCAAGGGCTCTTTTATATTAAGAAACAAAATCTGTCCTCAAAAGAAAAAAACACCCCATCTTATAGAAAATCCAGATACCTGGCCATCCCTGTGCCAGCTGGAGTCAGCATTTATAAACAGCTTCAGCATCACTGAAAGGCACACATCATGTGCAAGGCTTGCTGGGGATTCCAAGGGTCTGATAAGGGTTTGCTACCCATTAAACTGAAAAGAAGCTTCCAGGAAGTGGACAAGAAGTGTAAGGACATGCAAAAGGGACCTAGAAAGTCACCAGAGAGCAAAAGGCACACACTGGACTCTCCTCGTGGCACTGAAATGCTGTTGTGACAATCAGGGATGCCAGGAGACATGGGGTCCTGCCCACACGAGGACATTCAGCATAGGGCAAGATTTCACCACAAAGTTGAGCACCCGGGGATGAAGAGATGATCATGATAGACTCATTTATAGAGGAGAAAGCCAACTGTGGAGGAGGAAAGTCACTGGCTCAAGGTCACATGACATGTTGGTAGTGAAAGCCAGTTGCCCAGGTAGGCCTCAAGTCAGAGAACCACGTGTGGCCAGCAGCCATGAAATGGTCACTTTACATGGCCACCAATTTTCAGGAAGGGGATAAAACTGACAATGTCAGCTCATACAGACTTTCCCCTCTCACTTATTCCACAGTAGCTGGGCAGACAGTTTGGGCAGGGATTGCCACGCTTTCCCATTTTCAGGCTAAAGACAGAGGTTCACAGTCACTATAAAAGGACAGTCAAGCCAAGTCTGCCCCAATGCCTATAGAACCCCTTGTTGCTTCCACCTCTTCCTCATGCTCCCAACCAGTAGGGGTTGGGTAGCAGGAGTGAGCTAGTCCCCTAGACATCGGCCCAATGGGCCCTCCTATTCTGCACAGGTTAAGTACTCCTGAAATACACCATTCAACTGTAAAATTAACTGGGCCTAGTCTCCCCTTCCAATCTAGGCAGCCCCCTGCAGCCAGTCTTACTCTGCCCAAACCATTTCTCCTGAGTCTAGGATAAAGGTCCTGTCCTAACCCTGCCTTCTTTTGGGGCAGTGATCCCTGGAGATTTGGCTAAGATTATTCTCCTGAATATTTGGGCAAGAGTTGAAGTACACCATGATATGGAGTCATGACATGAAGTACTCCATGACACCGTGATGTGCATACCTCCTTTCCTTTACTCATACCTTTCCACCTCCCTGAAGCATCTTTCCTCCCCTTCCCCTGTTTTGTTCTAGTTGTCCATCCTCAAAGCTGCTCTTAGATACCCTTCCTCAAGGAGACCCTCCCTGCCCACTCTAGCCCATCCTCATCTCTTATTCCTTGAGTGAATTCTTTTTTTTTTTTTTGAGACTAGGTCTCGCTATTTTTGCCCATGGAACCACAGGCTCTTGTTGCCTGGGGTACCACAAACTCAAGCAATCCCCAGCCTCAGCTTCCCAGGTAGCTGGGATTACAGGAGTGCGCCACCACGCCCAGCTGTTTTTTTGGGACTAAGTCTCACTATGGGCCCCAAGAGGGACTCGAACCGTGATCCCTAGCCCCAGCCGCTTCATAGGCTGAAGCTTACAGACACGAGCCACTGTGCCTGGCACCTTGAGTGAATTCTTAACCAGTGCCTCTGGCATTTTCCTAATATATCATTCCATTCTGCCAAATATCCATGGCTTAGTTTCTCCCCAGATTGGACTATGAAACAAAAGTCAGGGTCTCAGGATTTTTGTTTGGTCATCCTTTCACTGAAAAAACACTGCCCCAATGTCCCTAAGTCCCCTGGATATAAATGGCAGGGTTCAAGTCATCTAGAAGCAATTCACCTAGAACTAGGAAAATAAAGGAAATTAGCTCCCCAGAACTGTTCCCCCCACCCTTCTTGAAGCATCATGGATCTGCAACATGGAAAGCAGAGGGGGCTGTAGGAATATTGACCAGTCTAGACCCTTATTCTCCATAGGCTACTCCCCCACCATACCAGCCACAGAGTCCACCCTCAGGAGATGTTTCAGCAGGTCTCCCAGAAGACTGATATTGCAGATGAATGATTGATCTGTCACATTTTAAACAAAGGAGGCCTGGGTGGGGGCCTAGAAAAGGCAGCTCGGGCAGAGGCTGGCCTCCAAGGCTGGAGCCTCTACCAGAGACAGGCAGGAGGAAGTACAGACATCTGAGGAAGAAGGAAGTCTCCCTTAGCCCACAGGGGAGGACCAATCCATCCTTACAGAAAAGGTAATAAGAAATAGTGTTGAACCTAGTCCTGCAAGGCTCATAGGCAGGTTGACCCTGGCACTTATATCTAGGGCCTTCTCAAAATGGGTAACCCACAAGCCTCAGCTCCTTCTTAAAATGGGTACCCCACAAGTCTCAGCTCCCAAAAAGTGTCAGCCTTGTGGGTGGGTGCCGTTTTGTTTTCTATTTTTCTGAGCAGGCCTCTCCAGATGGGCTGGTGATGGGCAATGCACCACTGCACACTGCTGGCTCTTGGCCTAGTGGGCCCTGGCTACTGTCTGCAGTTCTGAACATCTCTACAAATGGTTTCATTGTTCTTGCATCCCGGAGAAGGGCATGGCTTTCTAGAGAAATAAATAAATGGGCTCCTACGTGCTAGTGTGGGAGCTCCAGTCACACCCCCACCTTCAGCTCCCTATCACCCCAGCTTGATTCCCAGATGACTGTGGCCCCTGACTGCATACACCAGGTCCTTCTCTGACTCCAAGCACATGTGGCAACTCACCCAGTCCCTACCTCCCTTGAAATGTGCTTCCAAGCTGGAATTCCCTGTGGTCTTAAGCAGACTTATCACAGCATGGGAGGAAGGGAGGAGCGTACTACAGTTTTCCCCTCCTCCTTCCACCACTCATAGATGATGAGGAAAAACCCTCCAACTATAGGGCACTGCACTATGTTACTGTCAGCAGCTTTCTTCCAGCTGTTTTGGGGTATCCTGGACTTGGGAGCCCTATCTGTCCTGAACTTGCTTTCTCATCAATAAACTGGGGGGCTAAACTCGATAAGGACCATGCTATTTCCCAGGCCCCCACTTTCATTCTAACTGATCATGCCAGAAGAAACAGTGGTGGGGCCAGTGCCCTGAGCAGCACAGGGTCTGGGAAGGCCGACGGGAGGAAGAAGAAGGCAGGATGGGGGAGAGGTAGGGTTGTCGATAGTCGCAGGGGCCTTAAAAGCTGGTAAAAGACTTAATCCCACATAATGATTTACAAAGTGACAAGTAAAATAGATTTACTGTGACAGCTTGAAAGGAGAACCACAGAAATAAAATTACGCTTGGCTCATCCTGTCTCTGCCACCTGTTCCTCCCTTCCAAAAACCAGGAACTTGAGTGAACACACAGGGACACATGTTCCTGGGTAAAAAGTAGCAGGTGGCCCAAGGGTGAGATGTGAGAAGGACAGAGGAGGAGGGCAATCTAGCCCTTGTCCTGAGATGGCCAGCTGGTTCCCAGTTCTAGGTGTGGCTGGTAAGGTTTTACTCCCACCCACGGAAGTGACACAGCAGCCCTCCAAAGCCAGGGGTGATTCTCTTTAACAGATGAAGACATATCTGGTTGACATACTCTGCATGGGATGCCCATGGGACCCAGCCTTCCCAGTTTCTACCTGGCCCTTGCCTGATCCAACACAACAGTCCTAAGCCATCCAGCCTCCAGGTTTTCAGGGTCCAGAAAGGAGTCTGTGCTTTCCCTGGAATAAGGCAGGGACTTGAGCAGCACTAGTCAAAACCAGCCGAGAAACACACTCAGGCAGTTTCACCTCAGAGCAAGTGAGCAGCTCTTCCTGCCTGAAGTACTAGGGTGACAGGAGCAGCTCACTTTTCCTATCAACACTGTGACCCTGAATCTGTGCTTGCACAGTGCCAAGGGCCATGAGTTCTCCCACTGAAGGGGGGCTGTTCAGTGTCAGCAACTTGCCAATATTCCAGCCCCAACCACTTGCTGCTTCTGGTTCAATGGCCACCTCTCTGCCTCCTTACACCCTTTACCCCTCCACCCCACGCCCACACCTTGTGTCACAGTGACCCAAGAGGCACCTCCTCCAGTCTGAGGCCAGGGTTGGCAACCATGCCCTTAGGGTTACTCATTTAACACCAACAGCCATGGCTTTCAAAACGAACATGAAGAGTTGTGCATAGTGAGACGGACATCAGATTCCACTTGGGAGCTCTGACTTGTAGCAACTTCACCCCTCTAAGCTGCAGCTCCTCCTGTGGGTGACACCATCCACTTCAGAAGGTTTTCGTCACAACAGCCAGACCCCAGTGCACAAAAGGTTTGCCCAGGGTGGTGGGCTCTGGCCCAGATGAGCATGGACTGAAAAGCACTCCTGTGGGGACAGCCAAAGAGAAGCCCTGATCACAGTCCTGGATTAGCAAATTTACCTGCATCCAGGTCCCAGGGAACTGTTCGTATTGGGAAAAGATTAGATTATCAGAAGCTGGTTTAGAGAACCCCTTCACCTGCAGTCTCTGTTCAGCTTCTGGCAAAGCCTGGACAAGCCGAATCCCAGGCCAGGTGTGTGGAGACTCTTGTGTCCTCCCTGTCACTCTCTGGCTGACACCTGGCAACTCCCAGCTCAGGGAAATGCCGTGCTGCACCTCTAGCCGATATAGTACAGGGATGTGCCTAGGCAGGCCTGAACACCATGTTTACCCAACAGAGAAGTGTCCCTCCCTCTGCCCTCCCCTAGCACCATGGCAAGCTAGAGCTCATTTGCTGTAGATTTGCCGTAGATTTGCCAACCTTGATCCTGCCCAGGGAGTCTTGCCCAAGAGGCCCTGTGGCCTGACCAGGTTGCTACTGCTGAGCCAATTCTCCCAGGAAGCCATGTCAGGAGGGTAGCAACTGGGGCACAGCTGACTCCCTGCAACCTCAGACTGAGGGTAGCTTTGGGCAAAACAGCCTGGCCCTGGGAGGTATCCTTGGCATCTGGCCCTGACTAGCCAACCTAGTGACTCTAACTAGAGAGGGGGTACAAAAAAAAAAAGGGGCCAGTGGGTCAGACCATGTACATGGGACAGCTGACACTCTGGGGATTGATTTATTCTCAAGCAAAGTATGCAAGTCACTTCTAATGCATCCACCAAGAACACAGATTCATTCATTCATTCATTCATTCATTCATTCATTCATTCATTCATTCATTCATTCATTCACTCATTCTTTCATTTCCAAACTACAACCTACCAGTTCTGTATAAAGTATAGCTATCATTTATTTATTCACTTACTCAGCAAACATTTTTGAAATGTTTATTAGATGCCAAGCATGATGGTGGGTGTTGGGGAGTCAGGATCTGCCCACATCTTGGGTACCCTGAAGGTAGCTGAGATCCTGCCAGATGAATGTTCCAACAGTGGTCAGAAAACAGCATTGGGGGAAGTGGAGTGAGGGCAGGGAGTTAAACCCACTTGACCTAGCTGGTACACCAGGGCAAGCCAAGGCTAGAGAAGGGTTTTGCAGAATGCCCAGGAGTTTTCCAGACATACAGAGCAGAGAACACACAAATGGGGCCAGAATGAAGGGCCTTAAGTGCCAGGCTGTAGATATTAGGGAGTTAAAGGCAGTTTTCAGTGGAGTGGAGGAGGTTCTCAAAGCCTGAGGTGCCTTTTATTAAGGTCATACTGGTGGCCAAGTGAGAGAGGATAGCAAATGGAGCAACGGAAGCTGATTTCTAGGGAGATGCTGCCATGTGTGGAGAGACAGAGGTTACTTTCAGAACGTTCAGAAAGTAGCTTCTAGAGGCCTCAGTTTTGCAATTAAGTATCCCCACTGTCCAAGTCCCACTCCTTGTCCTAATTAGGACTTTAGAAGAATTAAAACAAGTCTTTTTTTTACTTAAGATGCTTCATCACTATTAGTACTTATTTAGTAAATGTATAATCTATAGGGACTACAACGTGAGTGCCTCCCAAGTTGTGCAGCGTACAACATGTACCACCCTTCACTACAGTCTTAATAGACACAATGTCATTGAGCAAGCCATGGGACAATGGAGGTCAGGGGCCAAGGGTTCAGGCAGGAAGAATAGGCAGATAAAAATCTAATACATAAAAGAAAAACACAACACAGGACAGCCAAAGTAGAGTGTTTACTAACCCTGCCTTTATGGCATGAGAAATATGAATAAAATGAGGTGGAATTATTTACAATATGGAATCCAATAAGGAAAAAAGAACTGTTTAAACCAAGTAAATAAAGGAAATCAAAAAATGCAAGTAAAATTGCACCAGTTTTAAAAGATGGGGATCTATCTATCTATCTATCTATCTATCTATCTATCTATCTATCTATCTATCTATCTATCTATCTATCTATCTATCTATCTATCATCTATCTATCTATCTATCTATCTATCTATCTATCTATCTATCTATCTATCTATCTATCTATCTATCTATCTATCTATCTATCTATCTATCTATCTATCAAAGATCTACATACTGAGAAAAACTCCAGCAAGTGAAGACCTGTGTGCTAGAAAACTTGGCTGTTTGGTCAATTTTCTGGACCTTCTGGAGTTTCTGGAACTATCTGGATAGCAGAAGTTCTCATTCCATTGACTACTCAGCTATCAGGGCTTCACTGAACACCTTTGCTCCAGGCCAGCTGGGGATTCAGGAATGAGTAAGTACCAGCTTGTACTGCCAAGAGGGAACAGTCCAGCAGAGAATTCAGGGGACTAAGTGAATCCAGAGGGGGACACATGAGAGACCTCAAGAGGAGCTCATGACAAAATGGAGGATCCTCCAGTTGTCCACACCATGAACTCCAGAGCCCTGTCCACAGATGGCAGGTCCAAGTGTGACAAAAGTGACTACGGGGTGAACAGAGGCAGCACCCAACCTCAGGAGGAGGACAGGGGCTCTGGTGTAGGGAGCCTGAAAGTAAAAAAGAGAATTCCAGCTAGGAACAGCCCTGATGCACAGCTGGGGAAACTGAGGGCAGAAGGGGAACCAGGGTTTGGTGGAATTGATCATGAAGCTCATTCACGGTACAAGGCCCCTTCGGGTGCCCAGAACTGCCCCAGGGTTGTTATTCAGGCCAACGGTAGACGCACAGGAAGTAGTGACAGACAGGGAAAGCACGTCCAGATGGCCACACAGGTCTCTGGCCTCTGGAAACCACGGAGAAAGCGAGGGAGAGGTACTTCCCACATACAGTTCCAGATTCTCATTCTTGAAAGGTCAGGCTTTTGTTTCCAAAAAAAGGTGAGGCCTGTGCTTGCCTCCAGCTGGCAATCGTAGCAAGTGTTTTATTGGCCGCAAACTGTCTTCCTTAGCCTCCGCGGGCAACCTGGGGAGGTCTCCACCCCTTTTACAGATCAGCAAGCACGCTTAGAGTCCCAGAGGCTGTTCCCTCCTCGGCCATTTTCTCTCTGGACCTGGATGGGAAGGTTGGCACACCCTCAAGAGGGAATCTGGTAGGCATCCCAGGCTGAGACCTCAGCCCTCTAAGCATAATGACAGGTAGGGATTTGTCTCAAGGTCTGGCCCAGTGCTGGGCATCTCAGAGCTTGGGCCCCACCAGAGTAGAAGGCCAGCTCAGAGCCCTGTGTGTCCAGTGCAGAGCACTCTGGGGTACCCCAGACACATTCTGCATTTTGAAGCTGCAGGAGTATGGAAGGTGATAGCAACTAGGTTGCGATTTGGTGCTCGGCTAATTCTTGGTTTCTGAGCAATGAAGTGAAGAGAGAAGAGACACAACTGGGAAGGCACTGCTCACCCACTAAGCCCATCACTGTGGGCGACCTCCTGGGTCACCCCAGGACTGCCAGTTTCAATCCTCTGCTCAGTACAAAGATGGTAAGGCAGCATCCAGTGGCGGCAAGGCCCACAACAAACATGGCTCCAGCATCTATAAGGTGAGGGAAGGAGACCTGGAGCCTATTCAGTTCAGTATCCTAGTTCAGACCAGAATGAACTGGCCAGGAGACCCCTCACCCCCCCCCTCCTCTTTCCCCCAGGCTATCTTTCTGCTCCCCTATGCCAGTTTGAGAAGTGGGACTACCCTCTTTGTGCCTCTGCAAGTCAGAAGAATCCCACTTTAGCCACCAACTCTGGGACTTGAGCTTCTTAGCTCAGGCAGGTATCTTGGAGAAGAGAGATGAAGAACAAAATGGAGAAACTGAGATCCAATAGGGGCAAAGAGTCTGGCCGTGGTTGTGGCAGGATTGGAGGTACTGAGTCATGGACTTCTAGAGCTGGACATGTCCTCAGAGAGCCAAGCAACCCCAATGCCCTCTTATTACAGGCAGGTAAACAGAGGCTCAGGGATAAGAAAGCATCTGCCCAAGGGGACTTTGAATCAGTAAGAACCCTATGCTGATCATGCTGGGCTGTTCTTGTGAAGCTGACAGAGTTCCTCTCTATGACCCCCAACCTTGAGAGTTAGGGAAGTTGCAACACTTCCTTGTTC
The DNA here is from genome assembly GCA_004024945.1 of Uropsilus gracilis. Lineage (NCBI taxonomy): Eukaryota > Metazoa > Chordata > Mammalia > Eulipotyphla > Talpidae > Uropsilus > Uropsilus gracilis. The sequence continues at coordinate 21,353 of PVHY01001891.1, read as the reverse complement.
CCATAGTAACTAGCTACTGCTCCAGGAATACACTGCATGTCTCTGTCCTGGGCCAGGCTGGGAGGACACAGGGGAAGAAGGGACAAGAAGGGTGGCACTGATCCAGGCCCAATTCTGGCTGATCCCAGGCAATGGAAAAAGGGAGGGAGAAGAGGAGAATTTTGAGTGGAAGAGAAAATCCTCAGTGTCTATGAGTATCAGGGAGAGAGTTCAGTAGTGGCAACTTTTGAGCTGGGCTCTTAAGAGCACATAGGCATTCACCAGACAGAATTGTGGGGGTGGAGGAACTGACATATGCAAAGGACCAGAACTTGAGGGTGAGAATACGTTAGAAAACAATAGTGTTTAGAGGATATGAAAGTGTAGAAGAGAAAAAAAACTGTATAGTAAAAGCATGGAAGAGAATCATAACGAAGACCGAATGGAAAATGGCAAAACTATAAGCATGGACTAGTATATGAGAAACAATTCACCATACCTCTATTTTTGCTGTTGTTAAATGGGCACCTTTTTGACAGAGTAGCTTATGGCTATGGGCAGGAAGGTGGGGGACAGGTGGGGAGGGGGGTGTGATAGGCATAAAAGGGAAATTTTTGGACCTACAGGATTTGGAGACCTGGGCAAGTTCTCCGATCCCAAACCTTTGCCTGCCTTGTGGAGGTATCTCCAAGATACCTACCTGGGCAGGCAACCCCAGTGGATTCTCGGCATGACCTAAGTCAACCTTCAAGATACAAGCAGGATTGACATTTCTTACAATCTCTACTGAATCTGTGCTCGAGGTCACCAGCATTCTTACCTGGGTTACCCTAGAAGTTGTGTGGCTCACCTCCTTATTTTCAGCCTTCTCCTTATAGTCTCCCTAGTCAGAGGTTTCTCTTCGGGGACATGTCAGATAGTCCTTTAATTAAAACCATCTAGTCCAAATTACTGAGCATGAAATCAGAAGCCCTTTTTGTGTTCCACAAGGCTCTCCATGTCCTGGTCCCTGACTACCTTGCTAACTTCTGCTCCTGTCTTCCTTCCTCTCTTCTCCCATTCAATCACACTGGCCTACCTGCCTTTCTTATTGCATGCAAACACCTCCTGCCATAGGATCTTTGCACATCTTGTTTCTCCAGTCTGGAAGTTCTTCTGAACATTCCCAGGATTTATTCCCTTAGCCCCCCTGACATATCTGTTTAAATACAACTTCTTCAGACTCCTTCCCTGATAACTCCATGGAAGGAAGCCCTATCTCCTACCCATCTCCCTGTATCACCTTATCCTGATTTAATGTTCTTCAAACTACTTATCATAACCTAGCATGGCATCATACATTAGGTTGTTAACTTGCTGACTGTCTGTCTCAACTATGAGAATGTAACAAGGGCCTCTCTAAAATCCACCACTGTATTGTCAGGGCCTAGAATAGTACCCGGCACATACAGGCACTCAAAAAGTTGGATAAATAAGTGAATCCATTTTTCTTGGGGCAAGGGGATCAGAAGGATCCTTGCTCTCTCAGGGACAGGACACTGGGGGCTGGAGGAGCCAGGAAACCTTGTTCTCAAGTTGGCATGAGGACCTCCCCTCATGGAACACATGCTGCCTTCCCAGAGCACTGGTTCCCCAGACCTAGCAGGGAAGCAGGGTCTGGCCTGGGGCCCTGGAGGAACCCTGAAGGGAAAAGGGCAGCCACCAGTCTGCCTAGTGTCCTGTTCCATACACACCTGGCAGGGGCAGCTCAAGGAATCGGCCTTAGGAAGTGGGGTATAGAAAGAGGCCAGACCAGGGTAGGGTAGGAGGAATTAGCATCTTGCTGGCTATGCACTCAGCTTCCCTCTCTCTCCAAGCTTCCATTCCCAGATTTGGGAAATCTGGGTAAGAAGGGGGTTAGATAGTTTGGTGCCCAGATTCTTCCTGCTCTGACAATCGGGGTACCTTTGGAACTTCAGAGGCCTGAAGGGGGTCACACCAAGTTGAAACTAGTGTCACAAATTCAAACACCAGGTTAGGGAACAAGGGTGAGCCGAGTTCATCCCCAGCACTATGTCTCACCCCACCGAAGGGCTCCTGTTCATGATGAAAGGGAGCTGGGATGACAGAGCTTTAGCTCCTGCTCTGTCACGCAGTTGCCTTGTGACCTTGGGGAGGCCTCTGTCCCCTCTGGGGTCAGACTCAGCAGCTAAATGAAGGGGTTGGTCTGGATGGTCTCCAAGGCTTTTCTGGGCTGACATTATCACTGCTGCACATAGTAATAAAACATGGCCCTCCCTAGCAAGAGGACATTGGATAGTGTGCAGAAAGCTGGTCCTCCCCTTTGGCTCTTGCACCAGCCCCTAAGGATGCTGTCAGGAAGCAGTACCAAGAGGTCTGATTCCCTGACAGAGCTCAGGCAGCACACTGGCCAGAGTCAGGCTCAGAAGGAAGCAGGTGGAGACAGAGAAGAACAGTCCTCACCTCCCCACACCCTCCAGCTGGGGCCCATTTTCAGTGGTGGTGGGACCTGCTAGATGAGGCCAGGAGTCTTCTCACACCAGCTGGCCCGTCTGTCCCTGCTTGAAGAACAGGCGCCAGGCCACTTTCTTCCCCTTGGATCCTACGAGTCACTGATGGGGGCCTCCCAGTCTATTTCCATGTCTCACAACCTAGGTTATACCATTGCCAGGTCAAGCCTGAAGTCTTCAAGTTCCCAGGTTCTTAACAGAGACAGAAGTAACAAGGAGAGAAGACTCCATCCTCCAAGAAGCCCACTCTTACCTACTCCAGCCTTGGAGTCAGTTTGGAGAGATGTTTCTGGGGATACATCCCTATGTCAGGAAAGGAAGGGAATCGTGAGAACTGAATATACCATATTCTGCATGGTCCTGTAATGAGAACTAGCAGGAGATATCCTTCCAGGTCCATATAAGGTGGAAGTTCCTAGGTGGAGAGAGCGGCTGGGTGGCAGAGTAGCCTGGAGAAACGCTGCAGATGAGGCAGAAGTCATGTGTGGAATAGGCATTAAGTGAGGCGACTGCCACCAAGTTTCCCTGTGATCCTGTGAATCAAAGGTCCAGTGAATCCTGTAGATAGCAGTGTCAGGAACCCCTGGGTAGAGGGGTCACAATAGCCCACGTTGTCTCTAAGGAGCTGGCTGGGAGGACAGCCACCCATAAGCAGAAAGTTCTGAGCATTTGGGGGCCCACAGGATTTCAGCCCCCAAAGCAATCCCACTCTTTCCGTGTGAAGGGATCAGCTCTGCTAAGAAAGAACAAGCAAGTAAGAAGGTGTCAGGCCAAGCCATACTTTTGTAGGAAATCAATCAATGCTAAACCCTCTGCTTAGAGGAAGTTCCTTTCGCAGCCACAGCCTCTTCATCAAAGACCAGGCAAGAAACCACACCTGCGTATCCTTTCTTTTCCCAGGATCTGAAGCACAAGGGGGTCCGAGGGCTCAGATGGGATGCACAGGATGGGGCATGGAGGCTGATGGCCAAGGGGCCCTCTGACCTGCTTTCTATCAGCCACAAAACCCATCCCTTAGAATTCAGGAAAGGAGGAGGAGAGAATCCAGGGAGAGGAGGGCTCTGAGCAAGGGAGACAAAGTGGCTTGTCTACAGAGGGCCTTCCAGCTGGGGCCCAGAGCATGTCCCCCCATCCCCCTCACATCACCCCCCCCCCCTACCAGCAACAGCAGCTTGTCACCTGAAGAGGCTCACAAGTAATTCCTACAAGCAAGGCATTGTGAAGACATGCAGACTGCCCTATAGGCCAGCAGATCCCAGTGCCTGTGAAGAGGAAACATTAACCTGAGCAGGAAAAACAGGCAGTGCAGCCAGCAGGGCTGAACTTGGCCTCCTGACCCAGAGGAGGTAGCCTAAACCAGTTGTGCCCAGCCTTCCTAGAAGAGAGGGTAGGCGAGCACTTCCTCCCTTCAACCTAATACCTAGCTCTTTTCTCAGGGTGTTAACTCCAATTGAGGACACTCCAGTACATCTTGTAGAGGATGAGAGTGAATGGCCTGAGCAGTGAAGCAAGCCAGCAGGGAACTATGCTCTGGAATCACCAGAGTTCCTGAGCCAGGTCTTGAGGGCTATCACTGTTAGTGACCTTGAACTGGTCTCTTCCTCTCCCTAGGCCCCCACTTTCTCACCAGCACAATGTCTACTTAGATTAGCAACTGGACATTGGATGTAAATACCTCCACGGTTTGGGAGAGTCTATAGGCAGGAGGTAAGGGGGGTCAGCACAGCAGTCCTATTTCAGAGACCCCTGTATTAAGGCCATGGTTCTTATACTGCTTCCGCCTGTCCAGACTAACCTAAGCCATGGACCACATTTCCAGAAAAACATGTGTCCAAAGCTATGCAGTCAGGTCCAGGGGCTCACAGCTCCACAGGCTGGCTACAGGGCTCTGTCTGCTCTGACAGTCAGCAAGCAGTTGAGGTCCATCTCTAGGGACATGGAAGAGGTCCAGCCCTCTGCCAAACTGGCCTTTGTGTTCGGGACTGCCCAGCCACAAAAAGATCTGTGGTCTGGTGACCAACATAAGGGTAGCCAGAGCAAATGACACACACCTGCAGGTTGGAGGGAGGTAGGGGGTAGAACGGCTAAGAAAACAGGCTAGGGAGTTCTGTCCATGGGGAAACAGTTCTCCATCTGGAGGGCAGTTACTCTGAGAAGATGGCTTTTCAGGAGGGAAGACATCTGCTGGACTGAGTCATAGAAACCAGAACTCAAAGGAACCATAAAGTCTGGCTCTTCCAAGATGCTTCATAGCAGGTATGTCATAAAAAGACATGGTGGAAGAGAGTCCTGTCTGTTTGAGAAATGCAGGGGAAGGCAAAGGAGTGGTAATTTCCCACAAGAGGTAGGGTGATTTCTGTTGTCCTTTTCTTTGTGGACCGGTGTTCCCAGAGAACCCACTCTGGGAGACTTTGATGTGGTCTCAACTCACAATTTCTGGATGAGAAAACTGAAGCCCAGTCAGTTGCAATTCACAGTGATTCTGTGCAAGAGTTTACTCTTGACAAAGCCTGGTTCTATCCGTGCTCTCCTTTTCTCCACACGGGACAAGCCAAGAGGAAGGTATTCTATCACTCGCTTCAATTCACAGGTGAGAGAGAACATGAGGTGCTCAGACACCCTCCAAACACCTCTCCATGATGAACAGGCTTCAAATGAACAGCAACTGGGTGAATCAAATGGACTTAGGTTATCACAGGGATCCTCTGACCTATCAGTCCTTCCTGCTACAAAGGCAAGACTGTGAGAATGACAGAAGACTGGCATCCCGACACCCCGAAACTGGGCCATGCATTAGTTGGTCCTGAGGTAGCATGTGACCTTGGTAAGCCACCTGAACCCAAGCTTCCTCCTCAGTAGGTTGCAGGTAATGCAGTGCTAACGGTTCTGTCTGGCTCCATGGGAGAATAAGGGTCACAGCAAGGGTCACTGAGGCTGGTGTTCATTGAACACTTACTATGGCCCAGCGTCTGTATGCCAGTTCCTAATACACAAGGTAATATGTTATTTTTATACTACTAGTAAGTCTATTGTAGAGATTTGGAGACCACAGTTGGGGAAGTTAAACATAACAAGGTCAAAGTCATAAGATCACAAAGGGTGGAACTGAGAGTCAATCCAGGCAGGCTAACAACTTAAAACAAATTAGCTGCCCAATAAATGTCAGCTATTCTGATATTTATGTAGACTTAGGTGCATTGTTTCAAAGATGTAAACAATAGCAGGAGTGCCAAAGCATGGCATACATAGAAAATTCCACCCCTCTCAACTCACTTGGTCCCCCTAGATACCCTAGTGCAGAGGAGACATTTCTGTGTGATCTACCACCAGTCCCTTCGTCTCTTTGGGCTTTACCCTCCTTCCCAAAACAAGAAGGTTGGAAAGACCCTCTAAGGGACTTTCTCACTTGCAAATGTCAACTAAGGGCTTCAGAACCTTTCCTTTAGGACCCTTTCCCAGACATCTCCGTGCCCTGTTTGTCCAAATGCAACCAGCTTATTACTACCTTTTAAGAAATAGGATGCTGGGTTGGGGCACTAATGCGGATCCCTCTCCAGCTACTTAGGATGGGGGTGGGGGGGGGGAATGTGTTGAAGAAGTAGGGAGAGTAGGGTTTGGTGGTAAGTTATCCCTGGCAACATCCTATCCTTAGTCCTTACTCTGAAAGCTTAGACATGAACTGACTTGGGTTTAGCAGTTCCTCCCCAAGTCAAAGATGGAACAGCATTTATTTATGAGCTCTGAAGGGTGGCTAACAGGGCTGTGCCTGGCCAAGAGTACATGCTCAATAAATGTTTAATGAACTAATGGACTGGGAGAGACCGGGTTCCAGGCCTGGCTCTGTCACTACTCTCTGCTGCCCTTGGGTATGGCCCATCATATCTTTCCATAGCTGGGTTTCCTGGGCTAGAAAGAGGCAGAATCAAACCAAGTAACCCCTACTAAATGCTTAGGGATGCAGAACCCAGAGCCAGGCAGCTTCCAGAGTGGTAGGACATTCCCAACGTCTCTCTGCTGTTCCAGAGTGAAGAGGAAGACAGGATGTAACAGCTGAGGGGGGAACTCCTTTCCAAGCAGGGGTTTTAAAGGTAGCAGAGGCCACCTCTCCAAATCCCTGCAAGAGCCCACCTCTATGGATGGATGCCTGGCACTGGTGGATGGAGAGAATAGGGGTAAGGCAGCAGAAAGGTCAGAGATTGAGCGTAGTTTCCACATATTGGAAATATGTTGCCAGACAACAAAACATCATTTTGGAAGAACGACTCACTGAAAGTACAAAGAGATTATATTTTAATACTACCACAAACATGCCTCTTTGCTCTCCCCACCCACTCTTTTCAGAATAGCTGTGCTTTTTTCTGGCAAAGCAATGATCTGCATTGAATTGGACCCTCCAATGGGTTAAGAATCTGAGACTGCTTGGGGAGGGAGGAGCGGCCTTTTCGTCTGGGAGCTCTGGGAGAGGCAGACCTGAGACCTCAGCAAAAGCCCTGGCCAGCAGAGGCAACGGCAGACACATGAAGGCAGGTGGGCATGTGCACTGTGGGGCAGAGACTAGGTAATGCCAACTAGAGAGAAGATGGCAACAGAAGAAGCCCAGGATTCTGTCTTTGGGGGTAGACTTCACTGGAAGGTTCACTGACCCTGAGCAATTCCAGATTTGTCCTGAGGTTTCCAGGGAAAAGCTCACCAAGTCAGACAGCAAGTTCCTGATGTCTGCCACTAGCAACCAGTTAGGCTAGATCCTGCCTCTCTAGGCCTCAGTTTCCCCATCTATGACGGTTTTGAGCTGACTTCTAAGGATCATTGAACAGTCTGTGACACTAAGAGGCTACGGAAAAGCACAACACCTACCATTACTCACCTACCTCACCCTCAGACTTAGGCAGGGAGTACCCAGGCCTCCACCAGCTGTCAAAGGCTAGGACTGGGCCAGAGGAGAGTCCCCATACGTCTGTCCTCAACAGCCTGCTATGGTTGAAACCTTCAAGTGGTTACAATTACAGCCAGGCTAACAGGATTAGGGGAGCATTGAAATCAAAGAAATCTAATTAGCTCAGACACCCCGGCCTCCCCCAGCATGATCCTGTAGTAACCCCAGCAGCTGGGCCTGACAGGTAGAGCCTTGGGTCCTCCAGAGCTATGGCCATCACCTGTGCAGGTGCACCAGGCTTGGCCAGGCTTCCTGGGGAGGTGCCAACTCAGCCTGCCAGGCTGCTCCCCACTCTGGACCCCACCAGCTAGTCTTGTCCTGGAATGACACTCTAATGCATTCCACAAAACCAGATACAGAGTCCTGGGGAGCAGACAGGTTGTGTCAGAGGGCAGAAGGAACCCAAGAGCCCCCAAAGGACAGTCAACCCACACGGCCTGAGGACTGACTCAGCCAGAGGCGGGGCAGGCTGAGTCAAGGTCTGTATCTATAGAAACCATCGCAGCCCAGGGAAAAGCCCTGGGTCACACAGGGACCTGGGGCCTGGAAACATCTCTGCTTCCTGCTCCAGGGTCAGGGTGGCGGTGAAGCCCGAAGCATAGAAACCCACCTGGTCCCCACATGGCATTACATACTTTCTGGGACCAGTTCTTCCTTGTTAAACTCAGCTCCCCCCATCCCCCATTCCCATGGTCCACACCAACTTCTCTACCCAGGAAGGCCTGGGAAGGGGACTGGGGAGGCAGGAGGAGAGTTGGCATTGGTACAGCCTGGGCTTGCATCCTGGCTTAGCACAAGCCAGGCTCTCTGAATTCAGATTGGTTCCCTGTTATGTGTGGTAACATCTAATAGTAGTAGCCAACACTGTTGTTGCTGGGGTTAAACAAAGTGGGAGAGTGCTTCTAGATCCATGAAGTGCTGTGCAAAGGCGAGGGGCTGGGGTTACTGCTGTCATCAGGCACCGTGGCAGGCAGCCAGCTGCTGGTGGTTAATTATTTATTTGGACTGATCTTTCTGCCCTTACTGGACTGTAAGCTCCTAAGGAACAGGAACTGACTTACACATTTCTGGGTCTTTGACAGGCCCCCATACTGTGGGCTCTCAGTAAATATCTATGGTATTATGCCTGACCCTATCCCTGTTGTGTATTTCCTTCCTTCATTTCATCTTCCAGGCAAGGAGAAAGTGGCAAGAGGTAAACTCAGGAGACAAAGGCAGACGCCAGTGAACCCCTCATGTGGTGCTTCCCCCACTCCCAGCACTCCTGGAAAGGGCAAGAAATGGTTGTTTTAGGGATGTCACCTCACCCAGGTCACTATGGCCATGAGACTGCATCACTGAGAAAATAATAAGTCTGCGATGTGGGGAACCCCCAGCACCCCAAGTCCAGAGCATGGGCAGGAGGGTTGATGTGAGAAAACATGCTCATGCTCACAGAGCTGTCTACTGAAGCAGAGGTGACCACAGTGGCGAGTACCCTGTCACAGAGGCAAGTCAGCCCACACGGCATAGTTACTGGCCAGGGAGGTTGGCGTGGGTGGGAGAACAGCTTCTGGAGAATGCTTCTGGTACCTGACAATCTAATTCTTTTGTGCTCCAGAGACTGCCAGGCTTTAGGGGGACATGTGCCCAGGGCTCTCATGCTCTATTTGTCTCATCCTCACTGCCACCAAATGGGATGGGAAGGATTCTGCCCTGGGACCCATTTTACAGATGAGGAGACTGAGGTCTAGCAGTGCTTGCTACTGGCTCCAAAACTGCCAGCTATAGTCCTCTCTCTCCTCTCTTCAGGTACTAGGAAGACCTGGGAGTCTTTTCCCAGACCCAGTACCTGGAACTGGTTTTGTTAGTCACCCTTCATCCTCCCTGAGGGCAGGGCCCAACCTCAGAATCACCTCTGGAGCTCACAGCCAGAAAGGCCCTCCCTCCCCCCCCCCATATTCAGGGGCTCTAGGGACAAAGAGTTCCCCTTCGAGGGTGTGGACAGAGGCCACTCTGTCCTGCTGAGAGGTCAGAGCAGTCACCAGGCAAGGCTGCAGCAGGGGTCCAGGGTAATTAAGGCATCCCGGCCTTTGTTGTCCACACAAAACTTAAAGGAACCTCATAAAGATGAGATGGTGATAGGGGCCAGGCCAGGCCCTCAGGAACAAAGTTATGAATGAAAACGTATGGGACACAGTCATGACCTGGCAGGCCCTGCTTCCTGATTCTATGACAGAGTGGCCAGAGAAGCTTCCGGAAATTAACTTGTTGGTGCCCAAATCTCTTACAGCAGCATCTCGCCCCAAGGCTAGGGTCACAGTTGTCTGCTGGATCTAGGCCAAGGTCAGAGAACTTAGTATCCATGGTCTCACACACAGGTATTCTTGTGACAAAACACAGGATCCAACAGCCCTCCAAATGCCCGCCTTACCATTACTGTCAGTGAGGGAAAAGTGAAGGAAGCTGCAGTTCTCAACTGGGTTGTTCTCGCTGCAGTTTTCCAGGTAGAGACCTGTCCTATGTTGAATCCCATCTCTGGGGAGAGATGGGAGTATGCATGTGTGTATGTTTGTGTTAGGTATGGATATAAAACCCCAAATCAAGGGTGTATGAAGTCATAAAATGGTGAAGAACACACACACCATCTTCTTCCAAATGCATTCCTTTGGTTCAAAGTCATACATGTTCTGTGTCAGATAAGGTTTTGTATGTCTCATCTGGGGATGAGAGAGAGAGAGAGAGAGAGAGAGAGAATATGTGTGGGGGTAGGGGAAGCAGGAAGGGAAGAGAGAGAAGTCCTGAACCTATGGCTAAACTCCACAGTCTCAGGATCTTTCTCCATTTTCCTTCTGGCTGTAAAGAAGGATCTCCCCTCCTTCTTTCTTTAGGAGGAAAAGGGACATTTTGTTCCCATAAAGAAGCCAGAAATCCTTTATTTGCACAGACAAGGCTAGTTATCAAAGTTTCCCTTAAGTCCAGCAATTTCCTATTCTGAACTTTTCTCTGTGAGCCATACTCTGAATGCCTCAAAACCCTAATCCAAAAGTCATTTCAAATTCTTGAAAATTCCCTACTGCTCCATCTCCTCCCCCCAGTCTCCTGCCCCCACCCCCTAGTCACTGCCACCAACTATCAAAGCCTAAAGTTTTGAGGTTTACATGTGAAAGCAGTGTTTCATAACCTTGTGACTTGGACAAGGAGACGCTTCTGTCCTTTCGGGACAAACAAATAGCCAACCCAAATCATAAAGCCCAGAAGAAATCACCATCTCGCTCCAAATGCATTCCCTTGGCCCCAAAGTCACACGTGCTCTGTGGCAGATAGGGCTTTCAATGTGTCTTTTGTTTGATGCTGGTGTTTCAACATCCTCAACTTGAAGACAGAAAGGTCAGTATAAGGCTTGGGGCATTCACAAACCACACCACCAGGGCCAGGCAGTGGGCAAGCCAGCAACCAGGAATCCCCCTGCTGCCCCCCAACCCCCAACCTAGACCCCCAATGAGTAGCCAGGAAAGAGAAAGTTAGGGACTTGCTCCTTCATCTCAACTTCCCTTGCTATAACTTGCTATAACTTTTCAACTCTGAAAGCCTTACAAATGCCAGGGCAGGCAAATCAGAATTCACCCAAAGCCAAGCTGCCCATTTTTCCAGCCACAGTGCCTGCCTCTTTATCTCTACCTTCGAAAAACAATAATAAGCAAACCCAGGCACCTCTGGGAACAGCCTCTGGCCTCCAGCCCTGCCCAGTGTAACCAGCCTGTCCTCACACCCACAAGGGAGGAGGAGACCGCACTGGTTAACCCTCTAGTCTACCAGGCTCTGTTCCCAGGTTGCAGCAGGGAGACAAACTGTTGCTCAAGAAAATCCTTCAGAAAACCCTTGGCACCAGGAGGCAGCTCCAAGCAGCGCCTGCTCTGTGCCAAGCAGGGGCTCTGGAGGGGTGGCTTCCCACTGCCCTTTTAAATCTGAGGGGTTGGGCCCTACTCTGCCATGCCCTGGGGCTGTCCACCCAGGGGGCTCCAAATGGCAGAGTAGGGAGGAGGAAAGGCTGGCCCAGCAGTGCCCTCACCCTGCCAGCTTCTTGGAGGACCTCTGAGAGAACATTTGTTTGGGCTGCCAAGTTAAATCTTCCTCCCTCATGTCAGGGCATTGGAGAAGCAGTCAGGGGAGAGGAGAAGGGGGAGGGGGAAGGAGTAGCGGAGGGCGGGAGGGAGGACGGCAGGCTCTCTCGGAGCCCCAGTTACTCGGGAACTGCTGCCCAGGAAGCGGCTCTCTCAGGCACAGCCAGGACACTGGGCACCTAAGCAGAGGCCCGGGCCTCCAGGCTTCCAGGCTTAGGAGCCAGGTACCAGGCCCCCTCGGCCCCTGCCCGGGGAGGGAGGTGCTTCCCTCGCACGGTGCCTCGCTGGAGGGGCAAAGGGGAAAGGGAAGACAAGAGGAAAAAGTTTGCGGCAGGGCAGGTAGAGGGGTAAGGCAGGGCGGCCCAGCAGTCGGGCGGTCCCCCGGGGAGGGGTGGGGGCCCCCCGGGCTGGCTGCCCTGGCGCGCTCCCGCCCGGGTTGTTTACATTCCTGGAGTGTCTTTTAAACCCTGGGCTAAGGCCGGCTCCCGGCCTTCTCAGGCGGCGGCTCCGGGGCAGTCTCCCGTGAAAATCTGCTGGCGCACAATGGCCGGGAAGGCGACCGCCCCTCGCCCGCGCCCCCGCTGCTCCGGGGCGGAGAGCCTGCCCTCCGCACCGCGCCCTCTCCCCGCCCGGCTGGCTTCCTGGACAGATGTCCCCGGCGAGGGGGCGATGCGCGCCCGCTGCCCGCGCCCCAGACGCTGAGACCGCGCTCCCCACTGTTTTCTCTCCTGTCCAGACGCCAGGAATGTGAAACAAGCTTCCAGATCCCGCCCCCCCCTCCCCAGCTCCAGTCCTGGCCCCCCAACCTCCGCCCGGGCCGGCCTCCCGCTCCCCCGGGGCCGCCGCCGCCGAAGACGGAGAGGAAGAAAGAACACGGGGAAATTACTTTCATATTTGCAACGCGCGCGCGCACACACACACGCACATCTTTCCTCCGGGCTCCCCTCCTGGCCGGGGCAGTCCGGTCCAGGCGTTGGCCTTAACGCCCCTCCGGCTTCCGAAGACCTACTACAGGAAGCCCCTACACATACCCCTAGGCGTTCCCGGCTAGTACCGCGCGCCGCGTCTCCCAGGGCAATTCACACACAAACAACTTAACCGCGCCCCCACCTCCCATTTACAAAAGTGTGTGTTTTCTCTGGGAATTTAGATGCACAACTTAACATTACCACCCCTTGCCACCCCGAAATCCGGCGCCTTCCCTGGCGGCTGTCTTCCACACAGGCGCACAACTTCGCGTCTCCCCAAAGGAGACGAGCAAGACCGCGGTGGTCCTCCCCCGGTCATTCCCTCCTTCCCTCCCTCTCTCCCCGAATCTCGGTTCAGCCCGCGCCCGGGTGTACAGAACGGGAGCTGGAGACGCGCCGGCAGGAGGCGGACACCAGGTCCGCGCGCGCACAACCGCACTCATGCCCCGCACAGCCAGCCAGCCCCGGGCCCCGCGCGCAGCCGGAGCCGGCTCCGCGTAGCCGGCGCTCGCCGGTCGCCTGGGCCTCGGCCCCCGCCCGCCAACGGGAGCGCAGCGCAGCCCGGCAGTCGGTCGTACGCTCGGCTCTCCCGGCCAGCCTCGGGGAAGCTTCAAGGGAAAACCCCCAGCGTCCAGCGCCCTCACGCTCGTACCCTAAGAGTCCGCGGGAAGCAAGAGGAAGGCCCGGGGCCAGCGGGCGCCCGGGTCTGTCTCCAAACTTACCCGGCGCTGCGAGCGCTGCTGCCGCCGCTGGAGGACGCGCCGCTGCTGCCGCCGCCGCTGCCCGGCAGGGCCAGTTCGGGCCGGGAGGAGCGCGGCAAGGGTGCGGAGACCGGCTCTGCTCCGGCCCTGCTCCGCGCCCACCCGGGCTAGGGTCACAGCGCTACGCCGGCGCGGCTCGCTCGCTCGGCCGTCCGGTCGCTGCCCGGCCGCCCGCCGCCCGGCCGCTCGCACTCCCGGGCGCCCGCCGCCGCTCGCTTTTTTAATGTCCACAGACAGTGAAAAGGAACTCGGCGTTAGGGGGTGAGTAAGTGAATCAACTCGCCCGGAGCCGAGCAAGTTGAAGTGTCAGATTACATTGGCTATTCTATTTCCAAAGGGCCCCGCGCCGGCGGCCGCCAGCAAAAGCCGGCGCGGAACAGCGGACGGAGCGGAGCGCCGCGCTACCGACGCCGCCGGCGCTCAGCTCGGCTCGCGCTCTCGTCCTTTCCCTTTTTCGCCTCTCTTTCTCTCTCGAGCTTTCTTCTTTCCCTTCGTTTGCTCTCTTTCTTCCCTGCTCCTCCGTCCCGGCCCTTTCCAAGCTTTCCCCCGTCTGTGGCTTTGATGGGCTTCGCGCGTCACACGCACCCCCCCCTCGTCACTCACCTCCCTCTTCTCCCCCCTCCCTCCACTACTCCCAGCCCGTTCTCCGCCCACCCCACCCCCTTTCCTCCGCCCCAGCAAGTTTGGAGTAGGAGAGAATCGCGGAGCCTTGGAAGGGACCCACTGGGAAGGGGAGGGGAGCTAAAATCACCCAGTTCACGGGATGCTCTGCGACTGGAGCGCGCTCGGGGCCATGAACCTGTCAGGTACCCAAACTGGGGCTTGAGCGAACTGCCGACAACGTCGCCACCAAAGCCCAAAGCCTTCCCCTGAAGGAGACTTTGGGATTTCTCTTCAAACCCGGGGGCTAGCGGGTGGGACGAGCGAAGGACGCCCCCCATCCCACCAAGGGCGATTTGGGGTGAGGCTGGAGCGCGTTCCTCCGATGACTGGGAAGGAGTGATGCGTTCGGTCTGTCCCCTGCACCCAGCGCCGTCCAGAGGCGCGTGGGTTCCCCGAGGTCCGGCCGCGAGTGCCCAGGAAGGGTCGGGGCGAACGGACGCGGTCCCAGCCTTTTATCCTGGGCTGGGCACTGCCAGAGCTTCGGAGAGTGATGGCACTCACAAGGAGCAGTTGAAAGGCTCATTTGCCGGGTTCTCTTCTCCCACCCCCGGGAGCATGTAAGTACGCACCCACTTTGGCACACGTCCACTGCCACTCACCCAGAAACTCCTACACAAACGGCACACATACTCGCGCCCACCCTCGGTGTTACGAACATGCCTACACACCAACACACGTACACGTTCCCGCGAAACTATGCTCGTGTTCACGGCCACAGCAGGCACACGCACACACACAAGCCGTTGTACACACGCACACACCCCGCTGTACAATCCCACACAGAGTCAAAACACGAAATACTCCTCTGCTCTTCATCCTCATGTTCACGTACACATACAAACACATGACCTTCCCCCCACTTCCTCTTCCACACCCCTTCCTCAAGCTCCCCACATCAGTCCCAAATCATAATCAGCGCCCGCGCAGGCGGGGCGGGACACACAAGCGCGCACGCACTCATCCCCTCCCCGCACTGGCGGGGGGAGGCTTCGGGCCCCGTGCCGGCTTCGGATTCCAGGTGTAGCGGTGATTCCGCGCTCCGTGTTTTGCAGTCCGCCGCGGTGTCGGAGGCGAGGCGAGGAAGGGAGCTGGAATAACAAAGGCAAGTTGGGGAGAGCGCAAGGGGGCGCAGCCTTGGCCGGGCCGCGGGGGGAGCCCCGCTCGGCCGGGGCTTGGGAGGCTGCAGGGTCTCCGGCGCGTGGAGCCGGAGGTGGGGAGGGTGGGTGGGGGTCGAGGGGCGGGGCAGAGGCGTGACGTCAGAGAACAATGACACCGCCGGGGGCGGGCACCCGGAGGCTGCCGGGGCGGGGGTCTCCCCCGGGGCCCGAGACGAGCGGAAGACGTCCAGCCCCGGCTGGGGCAGCTCTGCCTGATTGACGAGGCCCGCTTGGGAGCGCGGACGTGCCGTGCAGACTCGCAGATCGCCCCGAACTCCTGGGCAGTGATCTGCGCCGACCATCGCGGGGAGCAGGCCGGAGTATTCCCCACTCCCACCTCCATTTTAGAAACATCCTTCAGAGGTCTTCTCTGACCTCGGCTTGAACTCCTTCAGAGTCGGCGAGATCCTTTCTAACGCCACCGAAGAAGAGGAGGCCAAATGCATTTGTCAGCCCTGAATTCATTCTCAAGGCTACGCTTAGTCTGACAGCCAGCGAACTCAGCCTGGATTCCCGAGGGCTCAGAGGACTGCAGCTCAGGTCCACAGGGGCAGGGGTGGGGTGGGGTGCCGGGAACCTGTTCGATTTCCCCCGGGAAATTCTGCCTCCCTCTGTTACCGATACAAGGAAAGGCACCCATTTCTGGGCCTCAGTCTTTCTACCTGTCACATGGAGTATTGTCAGGCTGCTGCTTTGCACAGGTGGGAATCCCTAGAGCTGGTGGAAGGTATGAAAGTGCTTCCAGACCTACAGGGACACCACGGAGGCACGGTGCTAGCACACTCCTGTGGGAGGGATCACCTCCCCCTCAGCCTCTGAGTGGCCCCGGTTTAAGTAGGGACAAGGGGGCAACCTGGGAAACCCTTGAAGGCCTGACCCAGGGTTGGATGTGGGAATTCAGCTTGCTGAATGGTGATTGGAGGCACAGCTGCCTCCCACGCCCAGCCCCCCAGCAATTCACAGCGCTGCAGCAGCCAGATCTCCAGTCCAAACCTTCCGATGGAGTTTCAGGGTGTTTAAGCACCTGGTGGGCAAGACTCCAGCTCCAGCCAGGAACTAAACCAATTCCGATTGCCCATGACCACCTAGGTCAGGGTGCTCTCAACATTTCTGTCCAAGTCCCATAGTGAATGATGAGGGCTCATCACCTCCTGGAAGTAGGAGATTAAGTGACCTTGGGTTTTTTTTTTTTTTCAAAGCTACTGTCCACGAGTCCCCCTCTCACCCCCACCATCCCTGCTTCCCTTTACATTTAGAAACTAGGAAGCGGTTTCAGAGGACAGAGGAGCTGAGCCTAGCACTTGACACAGGCCCAACTCCTGTAGCATGGAGCCAGGGGTAATTTCAGCTCTTTCCAACTGGGCAAGCATGACATTTCATGGCAGCAAGTCCAGGAAATCTCACCTGGGCCTTCCTCTGGTGAGGCCTCCTGGGCTCCAAAACTTGGGGCTCAGGCTTTTGATGTCCCTGTTCATCTTTCAGGGAAATAAAGCAGGTTGGATCCCTATGAGGTCTTGGGGGAAATGTAACTTATTTAGTACCTACTGTGTACATCCGCTCATTGACTTCTCATGTTGCCTGGAGTTCAGTGCTATTATTATCCTCCCCCTTCAGCAAAAACTGTACTGACTTGCCCAGCATAGATCAGGATTTGAACCCAGGCTGTTACTTGCCGAGTTTCCTGCTGTCCTGTCTGCCCCAGTTCTGCATCCTCATCTGGAAATTCTGTGTGGCCTAAGCTAGTTGCTCTCCCTCTCTGGGCCTCAAAAACCAGGAGCAGGGCCTCATGGCAGCCATCCGTCTTCTGTGGGAATTATGTGACCTGAGCCCCCACCCTTTCAGCTTTGACCTCTGTGAGCCAAGAGGTCTAGGGGTGAAGCAGAGAAAGGAAAGGGCTTTCCTAATCACTGGAAACTGGAAGGTGAATCCTGCTCAGTCAGTGCTCAGGCATAAATCACCAGGCTCCCGAGGCAGCTTCAGCACCCATTAGGAGGTTCGGGTTCTACAGGGTCAGCCTGTGGGCAGTAGCGCAGGGTTGGTTTGCATCCACCTTCAGAGCAGATTCAAGTGCTATTAATTTTCTCACCTTCCAGGAGCCATCCGTGGCTAGGAGGGCCAATGCTTTGGCCTGGGACCAGGGAGCAGGGAGAAAGACCATGATAGGAGGCTTTAGGTCCTGGGGTGAGGTGAGAGGACCTATACAGGGTATGGTGAGTATGGCCTTGGAGGCCAACAGACCCTCCATGGTCTGGGAGCCTGGGACTTGGGTGGTAAGTTCCTGCCTCTTCAGGACTGCCTTTTCTGTATCCACTCTCCACCCCTAATTCCCCAAGAAGTTAGGGACATATAAAATTGGTGCTAAAGAGGCAGGAAGAAAGTCACATGTATTGAGCACTTGCTGTATGCCAAGTAAACAGTATGTTTACACACTGATAGAAAGACACATATCCTTTCATTTCATCCTCTCCACAAGCTAGAAGGTGTCATTCCCTCCTGAGAAAATAGGCTCAGAAAGATTAAACGACCTGCTCAGGATCTCATGGCTGCTCTATGAAACTGTGATTGGACTCTAGGACCAGTCATGGTCCAAATAAGGTGACCTGGAACTTTGGGCTAGAGCAGTCAGTCTCTCACCTGCCTGCCAGGGAACTACTGGGGCCCCTGCCACAGCAGTGGGGGGGGGGGGCTGGGGTACATTTAGTCTTTACTCCTTCACTGCAACTCCAGGAGACATTTGGTCGTTGCTCAGTTCTGAGCTCTGTACCTCTAGGGTGCTAGGGTGGTGGGTCCAGCAGAATGGGTGTGCCCGTCAGCATATTGGGCCTTTCTGGTTTGCTTTTCCCCATATTCCAGTCACATTGTTGCTTCTATTCTCTAAAACTCCAATTTTCCAGCTTCCAGCCTAACCTTTCCCAGGTCCTTCTAACAGGTATGTTGTCATCTTTGTTTCCACCATGGAGCTCTGCCCAGAGGTTCCAGACCTGGCTCAACTGTCACCCTATTCTCCTGGTGGGAGACAGGGCAAATAGACCAAGAGCTAGCCACTCTGGTGCTGGGACACCTGTATACCCAGCTCACCACAGCCAGTCTGGCTGTGTGGCTTGAGTGCATCAGGATTTTCCATGCCTCTGTTTCCCCTTCTGCCAAGTGAGAAAGTGTGTGATATGTGGGTCATGTCCAATGGTACTTTTGCCTCAGACTGTCCTGTGATTCATAGGCCTGATCTTGATGCACTTTAAGATTGAGGGAGGCCTGCTCTGGGGGAGGCACTCTGAAGCTCCTTTTGACCAGGTTGAGATAGGAAAACATATGTGCATGAAGAGAACCATCCAGGAGGGGTGCCTGTCCAGGCCAACAACTGCTCAGTTAACAGAAGCCCTTTGATGGGTGACTAAACTAAGCCCCAAAGGGAAGTGATGACTGTCCAATGGCCACGTAACTGGGAAGTGTTAGAGTTAGAAAAAGAACCAGGTCTTCTAATCCTACACCCTCTCTCCTGAACCAGCATGGCCAGGGGAGCCACCTGGGAGCTGGTAGGTCCAGCACTGCTGGGGACAGCCTGTAACAAGTGGTCAGAGGGTCACACTCCTCAGCTTGAGGGGCCTTTCTTATCTGGGCCTGGAGGGGGTGGGAGAACATTTCAGCGCCTGCACATCTGCTGCCTTTACTTGGACAGCAGTTATCTAGCCTCAGGGTTCATGCCTGCTTGCCCTGAACCTGTCTTGCAACTGTGCCCGGGTGACTTCTAAAACTGCCAGCACTGTATCATAGTCTTACCTCCTCATCCTCTTCCTGCCTCCTGGGGCACACCCCTAGCAGCCTTCAAGGCCATGTCTACAGCCACCTGCTCAAAAGTCTACTCTGATACCTGGCAGATGTTCTGTGTACCTGGTCTCACCCCCATATGTTGATCTCCCTGCCCCCAGTATCATCATAGCAACTAAGTTGTTGCTATTGCCAGACCCTAAGTATTTCATAGGCATGAATTCTTCTAATCCTCGAATGTTAAAACTGGGAACAGGGCATTGCATTTGCCCAGTATGTCATGTCACGGTCAGGGGTCAACCTCTCACCCCTCTTAGCCCCCAGACTTCAAGCTGTAAGATGGTACACTGTTCTATCCTATTATCCAGTGAAATTCTGGAGTGAACAATAGGCGGTCAAGTGCACTGGGAGATGCAAGGGACACCCAAGATGAACCCAACTCTGCCCTTCAGGACCTTACAAGCTACGACAGTTCACACCAAATGCCACTCTTAGAGTTTGGGGGGAGGATGAAAGTTGCATTGATTATCTAGAAGGTAAGCTGTGATGTTGACAATGGGGAATCAGATCAGCTGGACACGGACCTGCCCAAGGTCACACAGCCAGTGTGAGACAGTAGAGGATCTGGAACCCTGCACTCTGGAGTGCTGTGCCTTCTTGCACCTTGCAGCCAGCTGTAGGCCCCTGTGTCTGTGCTCCTTTTCAAGGACATACGGTCCCAGGCGCCTCTACGATGCTGAGCTGTTCAATGAGTGGCTCCGGTCCTTCTCTGCCCTCTATTAAATTTTTTAAAAAAAAGAAGAAGAAAGAAAGAAATTCAGGCATTGTTCCTGACTGCAGCTGGTGCCAACCAGAATCCTGCCGAACAGAATGGAACTGAGAGCCCGGCCGCCCAGGGGCCTGGCTGCTGACACAGGGCCTTTCTATTTTCTTTCTACTGAGGGCCCAAGCTGATGTTGTGGGCCTTCCATGTGCACCCTCTCCACCTGCCTCCCTGGCCCCAGCTCTGGGCCTCCCTCTAACCTCATCTTCTTGGCAAAAGTCAGATGCCACTTGGGGAGGTGTGGGAGAGCTGCCACCCCAGCTTTTCTCTCTCATCCACCAGTGTATGCTGAGCTGGTTCTCCCTCCCTGCTAGCCTGTCCTCCCACCACACCAGGAGGGGACTTCGGTTGCCTGCCCCAGAGGGTGTCAGAGGTCCTTCCTCTATGGAATCTTTCAGAACACTGGCTTGATTTCCAAGCATACCAGGATTTTCCATCTCTCTCTCACCTGACTTTGCAGGTGCTAGTCCTCAGTTCACCCATTAAGGCAATTTGCAATAGTGAAGACCTTTGGGTGGGGGCGGGAGGGCAAGAGAAAAGGGAGGTGGCAACAAACAGCTGTGTAGAAATGCAAACATGCTTTTTAAAGCCAGGGGCTTGCCTCCACTCTTTGCTCCAATAGACTTGGTTTTCGACGAAAAAGAGTTCCCCAAACTGCCCCTTGCTATGTTAATTTCATTCTCCTTTTTGCTTTGCCACATTGCACCTCCACCCCTACTACTAGTTGGTCTGGCTCAGGTTACCCCAAATATCAGCCCCAAGTGAGCCGCAGACTGGCCACCATCCAGTGACCACTGGAAACCCTTGAACTTGGCCAGGCCATGAAAACCAGCTTTCCAAGCTCCCCGCTTCCTCCGAGGGGTACAGCAGTTCAGAATTGGTTATGAACACTTTGTCTCTTCTGAGTGCTGTAGCAGCCTCCAGAGACACCATGCAGCCCACTTTGCAGAGGAATAATTAAGGGTTCAAGAGGCTGAGTGGTTTGGTCAAGGTCATCCAAGAAGGAGTAGAGTAGATATTTAAACTCTGTTCTTTTAACAACTTGTCCCTAAGCAGGAAGGGGGACTAAGTGGAAATGGTCTTAGAGGATAATATTCCCACAGCACCAAATGCTGCCAGGAGACAGGATTCCAGACACATGGATTTATTTAACAGAAACTTACTGGATACTTGCTTTGTGCCAGGCACAGAACTAGGCACTAGAGTGAACACAGGAGATGTGATACACTCTTGGAGCTTGTGTTCTGACAGGAGATAGACACCTAACGCACTGAAGGAAGATATGTCCACCAACCCCATCACGTGCCCTGGAAAATCCATGGTGGGGAGGCTGGAGACCTGGTGTCTAGTCCATGTGTCACCCCTAACTCCCTGTGTGAGGTTGGGGGAGGTTTCCCACCTGTGAAATCTGTAAGCTCTGCTGCGGACCAGCCGGGCGAGGGCGCAGGCCAAATGACCAGAGTTCAGCTGGGCAGGAAAGACACAGGAGCCAGCGAATGGCGAACAGACGCACACACTCAAGGGGTGATGAATCTGCTGCGATTTATTTGAGATTTTTATGGATATATATAGTGTTTTTGGCAATCAGCATTCTATGAGTATATGCAATTAACATATTAACAGATTGTAGATTTTTTCTAGGTGTATCTAACAATATAACTTTTCTAGAAGCATCCTGAAGCAATTCCTTA